>CABFOV010003272.1:0-68441 GCA_902141375.1 Timema poppense | reverse complement strand
GGAATCCGAACCACGGTGGAGACTTGGCATTCCTCACATTCACAAGATGTCTTGTCAGAGGTGAAGGAAGGGTTTGGTAATCGACATGCAAATGTAGGTACATTTCCTATAACTATAACCTCCCTAATCAATAGAACCATTCACGTAATTAGTATGTACGCGTATAACGGGTGATAAGAAGAGGTGCTACAAAGACATATTAAAGTATATAGTAGACCTACTTTTGTTTTTGTTTTTAAATTCATCAGCTTTTTATGAAAAAAAAAGAGATAAAAACTCTAAAATATTGATTTAATGAAAATTGTTAGAATACATTATAGTCATGGCTGAGAAAAATTCAGCCATAGTTTGGAAAGATTCTTATCGCTTCACAGCTAAAAAATCATAGCGTTTACATCTTTCTGTCAAACCGAAGAAAATATGTATATTGGACCATCCTATGGATTGGAGGAGAAGTAAACCTTAATTAATCTAATATTATGTTGTTGTTTCATAATATTAGTAAACATTGATTAAGCAACAACTTGATATATTTTGTAATGTATCATATAATGTTGGAATAATTTCTTTTAACTATCCAACATAATTTGATTACTTTAGTTTTAATAGTTTATTTATGAGGGGTGAAGATGAGGACGTCAAAAGGTTCAAGCCTCTGATACATCCTAATGAAAATATTACTATAATAATAATGGCTGTTATTTTTAATTTTGACTCTAAAGGTTAAGGTGCTAATCTCATATGGGTACACTTGAGGTATTTTTTAATGTAGTTTCTTATCCTTTAGGAATATACTGGCACATCTCTTCCATTTTGCCTATCATTTCCTGTATATAAATAAACTAGTTGGTGTACCCGCTCTTCTCAAGGGGAATTTATAATATAGCTTTATTCTTTTATACAATTAACCAAATCTTAAATTATTTTTAAATAGTAATCCTATAATGGTTTAATCGTGTGACAAAACATTGAAAATCTGGTTAACTAAAACTTTATATTTAAATAGTAATTAAACTTGAAATGTGTTAAAAGCTGATTTATCCCTTTGCACAATTATATTGGCACCTACGCAAAAGGCTACACAAGCTAACTTTGGCGATTACAAACCAATTGTGGCAATCGATAAATCAAGCCTTTGGAATAAAATAAAACCCATCTCACAAAATGAGTGGATAAAATGAATGCAATCTAATTACAAGGCAATCTTTGCCTAAGGTTGATGTTAGAGTGGAAGCGTATTTGCACAAAATTGAGTTTTCGCAGACACGACCAAAATCGAGTTCTCGCGAGCACGCCTGTTTCCATTTCCATTCTTATATTGTTATTGATAGATAAAATTGTTCCTAAATATTTAAACTCCTTATCTTGTCAAATTATAGGTTGTTTGCATTAATTTCTAAATTATCGTCCTCAATTTAGGGTCTCTCCGTTACCATATTCTTAGTCTTTTCAATTCCCTTCTAAACCTACATACATTGTAATATTGGCCTAATATAGGCCTACTATTTACTGGATAAGCTACAAATATTATAACTTGAGCCCAGATTTTGATGACCTTAAAATTGCCAAAAATGACCTATAAAATGGCACTAAAAACTCTAAATAATTACTTTAAATTTACAAAAAATTACCTTAAAATTCTGATTGAGATTCCATAATATGATGTATTTATTACAAGAGCTAAGATTTACATTATACACATAAGCAAAACTATCTCTCCTGGTCTGTCTATTTCCAGTTTTCCCTCGATGTGGACTCGTTTGGAATAGAATGATCCGTATACAGTCCCAGGAAATCCTTTAGTTTAACATTGCTCACTTTCCACAGAGAAATGTTCGCAAATACCAGAATATCACACAAATCTTTATAAAATGTTGAAGATTTTTCTTGATTCGTGAATGCATTTTGTGCACGTAATAATTGAGAGGTTTTCTTTTTATCAATATTTTGGATACCACAGACATGTTATTGTGACTGATAATGGTGTTGAATGGTAAAATCTTTTATCTGATGCCAGTAACTTTCACTTCACATATTTTACAGAAAAGTATTTCACACTCCGTAGAAAAAATATCCTCTTTGAATTCAGTAATAATTTGCTTCAAATTACTCGCTTTAGATTGTTTGGTGCATTCTAAATACACAAAAAATTATTGCAAACGAATAAATTTAACATGCACTTTATAAATGAAAATTATGCATTTAAAATCTTTTGACAATTAAAATCATGTGGTCTCTTTAACATTGGAATACAAATACCAGCTTTAAAAGTGATAGCTCCCCAATCCCCTGCAGACCTTTCCAGACATGGTATAGTGAGTGACTCACTAGGAATGTAAAGCCGATACAAAGAACTCTAAAGATTGCTCTCCCCTCCCCCTGCAACCCTTTCCAACTTAAGTGTAGTGAAGGTCTCAACAGGAATGTGGATTTTATAAGCACACAGGTAAAGGAGCACAGAGTTCATTTGGACTCATATATTATCTTCTCCAGTCAACAAGTGTGTGGTAAAATATCTGATGCTTGAATATTCATGTTTCATCAAAGCACCTAAATTTTATTTATATATATAAACACCTTTCTAGAGCTCATATATAAACCATTTTCAATTTTCTTTTAACAAAATGCTTAAAACTGACTTATTTAAAAAAAAGCAAGAAAAATGACCTAAAGATCAAAAATGGAAAAAAATTACCAATAAAATATACATTTCTGCAACCAGGGGATCATGAACAGAGTTTATGTACTTATGAGCATTCTCTCTGATGAACCAAAATAAAGATGACATGTCATAAAAATCCGGGCCCTGATTATAACTAGGACAAAAAAAGAGGATGAAAATCATATATTTTTAATCAAGTTATATACATATTAAGGATTACAATTTTATTTGAATTTTCTTACGTGGAGGCGTTGTTGCAATGGGCACCAAAAGAAATAGTTTAAATTTACTATCTAAACAAACAAAAATAAATATCAAAAATCAAATCTATAGTAAGCGCCCAACCATACCAAATAAATTGTTCTGTTAGTAGATTTTTCTATTAGTTTTGAAAATTTTAACACCTCCAACCCACCATCAGTATTTCTCTAATTCCCACTTAAACAACTATAATTTTTAAATTTATTTGGTTTTATGGAGTTCTTCCTCTACCTGTCAGCCAAATTTAAATTTTCTACCACAATTAACAGTATTTTTTTTAACTTCTTCCCCCACATCCCAATTTCTTAAAATCCCATTTTAAAATGTTTATACTCTTATAGTTATTTGGATTTAGTATTTTCACCTGTCTGCCAAATTTTAGTTTTATACCACACCGGGATGTAGTTGTTTATATTAGTTCTGTATATTTTGAGGCCCCCTTCCCCTCATCTATAATACAAAGTGATCATACATTTTTCCGGCGATATTTTATCGAAATTTTGGTCCGGTTATTAACTTTGTTTCTTATCTGATTTTGACCAAACAATTTTTAAGCTAATTTTAATTGACAAGCAGTGCATGAAAGCTTTATTTTGTCAACAAGAGTGAGTAGGAGAAAGAGGTTGGGACAAACAAATTTTCAAAACTTAAAAGTTTGAAAATTTAATATTTTTAATTGGGATTCTTCTAGAAAATTTAAATTTGGCAGGAAGGTATAAATTCCATATAACAAAATAAGTTTTAAAATTTGGAGTTGAAAACTGCAATTCTGAAGGAAGGTAAAGGTACCACTTCAAATAACCATCGGATTTTGAAAATTTTAATGTAATCCTAGGGAAGAGTGTATGGGGGGGGGGATTCAATTGTATCATGATTACATGTTATATTTCGTTTACTACTAATTTTGTTTTCTTTAGCACATATTCACACTGGTTTTGCTTGTATTTATATAGGATATAATTTAATTATGTTGAATATTATTGATGACTCTTTACTTTAAAACTAAAATGAAAGAAGATATTTGCAAATGACTAAGTTTTTGCATGCTTTGTACCCTCTCTTGACCCCTTGAATAGAGAATTATTGTGAAGGTAAAAAAAATTGAATTCGAGATTTTGATAAATGTTAATGTTTCATGATCACCTGAAACTGAAAAAGTATGTTTCACAATGGTATCTCGTTGCCTGCTCATATACCTCGGCCTAGAGCCAAAACCATTTTACCGATCGGGCTAAAAGTTGGTATCTAAGATTTTCACAGGGTTCCCCCAAGTAATTTCAGGAATTAGATATTGAGCCCTAAAATTAAGGGTAGTTTGTTTACTGATGGAGAAAAACGAGAAAAAACTTGATTTTCTCAAAATCTGTTTTATTGATTTTTATACGAATTAGCTTATTGTTAGTTGAAGTTACCCACCTCGGTGGCGTAGTTGGCTAACACGCGTGTCGTGTTGAGCTCGACTGCTGAGGACGGGGAGATTGAGGTTCGAATCTCGATCGGGTGAACTAGGGGTGGTTTTTCCTAAATGGTTTTCCACGCAAATGCGGGTTTACTTCCTCTAATTCAACCTTCCCAATTCCTAATTCATTAGCGTAATTAGTACTTAAAGTGTATAACCTGAACGGGTAGTAAGACGCGGTGCTAAATATTATTATTATTATTATTATTATTATTATTAGTTGAAGTTTTATTAAAAATAAAAATATTTTGTTTGAAATATATTTTTATGAACCAATAGTTTCCGAGCTATAAGTCAAATATATACTTTTTTGACATTTCTGTAATTGTTATGCACTTTGTATAGCTCTAAAATGAAGTAAAAAATAAAAAAAACTGTTACTAGAGGTTCTTTCAAACAGAGAATGAACAATCATCATTTTGACACAAACCACAAAGATCCGGACAAGCCTGTACCCATTCTCAGGACTTTCAAACCTGCTACACCACCAAAATATTAAGATCATTTCCCAAACAGTGCAACAATTTTCAACTTAGACAGTGGGAACTGGCCCACCAATGTATTACCAAATCAAGATTACCACCAGGCCTCAACAGAAGATAATTTCTTTCTTTCTATAAGATTTAACATTTTTCAAATTATTATTTTTTAAAAATAGGTCTATATAAATACTAACCATAGCCAAGAAACTTATCTTTACTCCCAAAAACAGTTGGCACAATGTGTCTCTAACAGTTTTTCTTTAAATTCAAAATGGAGTAATCCAGTGTTTGTGTTATTTGTACTCTCTTTTTTCTTCTTTGTCAACAATGCCGAAATATTATTCTATTTGTGTTAAAATGTGTGTGTGACTACTTTTATTATATAAGCCAAAAGAAAGGAAGAATATGTCACCTTTGTGCATTGGATTCTTCCCACATTTTCCCTCTTTCCCTTGGGTGCTTTCTTTATCAAATTTACTCTAAGCAGTTTATTTTTCCTTTTTCTTTAGTTTTATCAATTTCTTTTACTATCAAATTATTTAACCATTGGGCCATCTCATTTTTAAACACATTAACATAATTAGAGTTTTACCCAAACTAGTAGCGAAACGTGGTGCTAAAACATATTTTAATATGCAAAACTATGAAAGCGATTCCATCATCTCCAAGAAAAAGAAAATCTATATTCAATGGCTAGGCAAAACGAGTTGTGAATAATCTCGGCCATTTGATGGTAAGTTGTTTAACAAATAATTACGACTTTGAACCACCACTAGTACACCTAGTCACATGAGAGGCATTGTTAACTTAGTTACTAAGGCTGTGCTATAGCAGCTTTTTCAATTAGAGATGAGAATATGAAAAAAATATAAAGATATATAAATATTTAGTTTATAGAGTACGAAAGTTCCTTTCAACATTTTGGCTTTGGATTATCTTATCGTTCACTCAGATATTCAAGATACATAGATAGTAACAGTTGCAATGTATACCATTTATGATTAATTTTGTAATATAACAGCTTATAATGCTAAAGTTTGATTTTGAAAAACAATTTTATGAATAAAACATGTCTTAATGAAGGCTGTTTTAGGGAGGAAAATGCAACCTATTTTTGGGAATTTAAGGTATTATTAGAGATATTAAATTACCGGTTTTATTTTGGTAAATTTCTTAGTTGTTATTTGCTATTTCATTATATTTTCTTTAGTTTTGCCAATTTTTTAAATTCATTTTTAACTTCTGAGATGAGATCAAGGATTTTTCTTTCTTTCTGAATTTTCAAGATTTTTTCGAGTCTCTCACATCCCTATTATTTATTGAAACACCCAGACATATTTTAAAATATATTTTAGACACTAATTACTGTACTGATGTAATCACGTGTAAAACCATAATATTATAAAAATAATATATATAGTTATTTTGTACAGAATTTTTATTATATTTAATATCAACAAGATTTACAAAATGTGTATCAGAAGATATTGTCATTCAATCAAAAATTGGATGGTTTCTTTCATATTATGCCCTTAAAGGTTTTTTATAAATGTATTATGTTAGTGAGGTTTAACAACTAAACATTTTGCAAGTGTGACTTTAGTGCAAAAGGATTGAGAACCATTGGTCTTCACAAATACTGGACTCGCTGCTTAGATTATTTGGTGTAAAATATACAACGCAGAAATATTTTATGACGTTGTACCTCAGAAAAACCTTTTCAGTTTTTAATTGTGAATTAGGAAATAAGTTAAAATTTAGGAATGACGTGGAGTACAGGGAGTACATGAGATAGTAGAGGAAGCAAGACTGAGATGGCATGGGCATGCAATGAGGATGGAAAAAAAGAGGATGACAAAGAAAATGTAGGAAAAAGACTGCAAGGGAGGCCAAGAAAGAGATGAGAGGAGCAGACAACAGAAAGTGTTCAAGTGAGAGTAGAAAATTGGAAGAACTTAAAGGGGGAAGAGTTGTGGAAGGATAGAGGAAGATAGAAGCATTTTACTAAACCAACCCGACTTCAGGCTGGAAACAGTTTTTATTATTATCATCACCGCGTCCTACTGCCCGTTTGGGTTGTACGCACTTACGCTAATGTGTAATGGTAGGGTGATTGTTGAGATGAAATGGAGGACCTACAGTTTAACGTGGGATCCGAACCATGGTGGAGGCCTGGCATTCCACACATTCATAAGTTGTGATTAATACACGTTTTGTCAGAGATGAAGGAAGGGTTTGGCGATCAGATAAGTCTGTGCCGGGACCGAGGATTGAACCCCGGCCGCCAGCACAGAAATTTGACACCTTACTCCTAGACCGTCAGGCCACCTCTGGAAACGGTTGATGATGATCATGATGAGAAAGGACTTTACATTAAAGAATAGACTAGCTGGTTTTTTCTGGTTATTTAATGAACAGTGTTTGTTACAAAACGTTTTACAGTGTAACAAAAATTTTCCTATGGATTAAATAATAATAATTCTTAACATTCTCATAATTTTCATAACAATGTAAAACAAAAAGTTTTTCAAATTTTCAGATGCCTTAATTTCCCTCTTACGTAACAACATTTTGTAGGATGAAACTCCTTTTTACTTCACAAGAACTGATTGGGGAATGTTTTAGCATGCATATTTCTCTCATTGTAATTAAATCAATATTAGCCTCGTATTTTCCCCGCAAATGATAGGTACTCTTCACATGTTTTGATGTTTCAAGTGTCTTTATTTTTTACAATACTGAAAGCAATATGAAACACTGTAATGTTTATATTTTAATGTCAACAAGATGTAATTATTAATTCTTATGCTGAAAATAATTAGTTTTGAATGTGATTAATAATGATTTCAATAAATAATGAATATTATATGGTTTTGGACTAGTGTCAACCTACATAGTTAAATATTGTATATTGTTTTACTGTGGCAGTATATTTTTTGTTTCAAAATAAATCAATATTAATTATTTGTAATTATTAATTAATTAGATTAGTGTAGTAAAGTGCAATGCAATATTCATTTTACTGAAATTCAATTAAACTGGCATGGCTTAGCATGCTACTTATTGAAGTGTGTACATACAATGCAGTAGGTTCTACCAGTGTAATAGTTTCATGCTGTAAAATAAAATAAGGAATTATTGGCAGTCAGTTGTTACCGTTCAGGTTGTTAAAATTTCCCATTTCGAGTAATGAGTATTCCCAATGCATCCGATTAAGATGTGAATAAATCAATTCCAGTGCACCTGGTTAAAATCTAATCCTCGACTCCCGAGACAGTGTGGTATGCCAGCAGATTGAGCATGCTCGCCAATTTTAACAAAAAAACACACAATCGCAGAAGTGTTGCTGATGATATTTAGAGAGGGGGAAAGAGGCTCAGGCCCTTAAAGCCAGGGTCTTCCTCCCCTGCAGGAGGGGTTGATCTCTGCATATGTACCTTATTTTGAAACATCTCATACCTTGTAGTGTTACTATATTGAAATGCTGATGCATTGAGTCACATCAAGATTGTTTGATAGTTTGAGCTTTTCCTCAAAGACTAGACAACCTCAAAACACCAATTTTATCTCCAATTCTGGTGATATATGTCTGTTATATCCATTGTAAAAATACAAGCATTTATATAAAGAGTATCCAACTCTAGAACTATGATGTGTGTTTGATAAGAGAATAGTGTTTTTGAGAAAAATAGCCTAATTTGAAGATAATATTATTTATTAAAACGCCCACCTGCTTACCTGAACCACACATTTTTGAAGTCGAGTTTGGGTTATTTCCATCGGTGCATTTCTCACCACAGACCCTGAAATACACCCAACACAAACAGATTAGATACACACCAATATTTAATCATTTCATGAACTATTTGGTCCAATAGGTCAGCCAAGTTAGAGAATGTAGATGAACTGTGGTATTGGTGTAGGGTTTATTTTAAACTTAGGGTGTGACAAGTGTTTGTTGTAATCAATTGCCTGACCATCAACCGGCCGAAAGAACCAGCTGCCCCGCAGCCACTCCATACAGCCAGAAGATGCTACAATTTATTGAGAAGTGATTGAACTTCATGGACAATTGTTGATGGAATGTAAATGCAGCTGACTGCATTAGGTTAATCAAAAAGACAGGAGTTAAAATTAATTAGTTTAGGTTAGAGTAGGGAGTAATTTTGTATTTTAATAGAGTAGTTTAGTATTATAGTAGTATTATGTCCAAGGAAGTGGTTTATGGTAGTTGGTGGTGCACTGTCTCCAAAAGGGTGCCTCCCCAGGTGGCGGGGAGGGTGATGCTTGTCACAGCTGGAGCTCTTAGCAACTCTGAAAACATGATCCCAGCCGGTTGATCAGGGATCTAGCAGGGGAGGGTACCGAGCAACTAAAATACCCAGGGCAGACCAAATGGTATGAATTAAAAATAAAAGAAGATTAAGGACATTAGTTTTTGGGTGTGAATTTTAGATGTAAGTTCTAGATTAGTTTGTATATAAAATTGGAAAAAGGAAAAAGTAAAGTATTAATATAAATATAAGATGTAGATAGAGCTTTCTTTACATATCTAAATAGAGATAAATAACCTAGGGGGAAAAAAAAGTTGTTGCAACAGAGTGATTAGGGAGTTAATTCTGAAAGGAAATGAATGACAGTAGTCACAATGCAGTGAATAAAAGGTGAGGTAAGTCTTCTTGGCCCGTAACCCTAAGATAGTGACACCTCCTCTACTAGTTGAAGTATTATTTCAACACACAGCTATATCCATTCCGAAGTTAATTTCCACCCATTGTGAACTTCTCTGCTAATCGTAAGGTTATTTAGTGTTGTTAAATAGTTTGTTTGAACAACAAGGTGATTTTTTGGAGCATATAAATGACAGTTTGACCAAAGTGTGAGATGTTTAAATTTAGGTTAAGGATTGCTAAGATGATTTTGGTTGCATAAATAGTTTTATTGTTGAGTTTGGAAGTGGATGTAGGTTGTTCAGGAACAAACGGGTCAAATTTAATTATATAGTTGAGCAAGGCGAAGATTCAGATCTTTGTTTAAGTGAACTGTTGTTAGATTGTTTGGTTTTTGTTTCCCTTTATTCTTTCTGCTCATGCACTATTATTAACGTTGCCTACTCTATGTGGGGTTTTGTTTAATGTCCAGTTTAGGTTTATCTTGGTTAGATTCTCGGTATATTGCTCTAACGGTCGGGTTGCTTCTGATATCATACTTAATGGTTGTGGGTTTGTGTCGGAGTTCATGTGAAATAACATAGACATTGGCAGACCTTGTAAAGGAGTTGTTTATTTTACAGAAGCTACATGTGGATGCTTAATAAAATACAGAGTTTGAAGAAAAGAGATGAAGGATTCACGTCGTCGAGTTGGATTTTGTCTCTGCTCATTGGCCATAACTGGATACCGCGTCACCGATCGGCTAGTAGTAGTTCCGTAGTAGTGGTTCAGACACAAGTATGTCTTGTACTCTGATAAGGAAATACAAGGCCATTGCTATCCCCGATACAAGAACCTGTGAGTCTAACATAGAGATGTTGTTAACCCAATGTACTAACCGTCACGGACGCATGTAACCACGAACCTAAGGTCCAAAACAAACATGCCACACGACTATCCAGAGAAGAAAGAGCCCCGCCTTCCTCTTGACCTGTATTTAATAAGACGTTTTACCCTAGTTTGTGAGACATGTGCCGACTAAGGGTTTTGTAATCGATACAGTTAACAATGCGGCTATGACACTCTCTCATGTGTAGAAATTCTTCTGATTCCTTATATATAGTTTATTTACTTTATAACTATATTGTAACACAGTTCTTACAACTACCCTACCCATAAATTAAGTTATGAGAATACTTATTGTGCTTCCAACAAAGGTTTAACTCTACAATAAAATAACATAATTAGTTATTTAACTACTACTTTCTCCTGTAAGCAATACTAAGCAGTGACCACATATAAGCATTTAAATTTTCTGCTAAGTTTATTAATAATAATAATATTTAGCACCGCGTCTTACTACCCGTTCGGGTTATACGCTTTAAGTACTAATTAATCTAATGGATTNTACTACTTTCTCCTGTAAGCAATACTAAGCAGTGACCACATATAAGCATTTAAATTTTCTGCTAAGTTTATTAATAATAATAATATTTAGCACCGCGTCTTACTACCCGTTCGGGTTATACGCTTTAAGTACTAATTAATCTAATGGATTAGGAATTGGGAAGGTTGAATTAGAGGAAGTGAACCCGCATTTGCGTGGAGGGAGAGTGGAAAACCATTTAGGAAAAACCACCCCCCGTTCACCCGACCGAGATTCGAACCTCGATCTCCCCGTCCTCAGCAGTCGAGCTCAACACGACTAGCGCGTTAACCAACTACGCCACCGAGGCGGGTTGCTAAGTTTATTACCTATGAGGAACATGGCGCCAACAGTGGTTCCGCCGCCCTTATCCCAATTCTACAGGGACTCACTGTAAAAAATTACCAACCTATTGTTTATACAGAACTATTGTATAACCTTACGGTAATTTCAAAATGGATTTTATTGACATTTTTAAAACATTACTCTGGTCGATAAGGGAATGTAACCCAAAATATGTCACTACTTTTAATACAGTTTCCAGAGAACAATTTTTCTTCCATACTCAAAAATAGCCCCTGTAATCAAGGGTCGAACCTGGATTCCTTCATCTAGAGAACACACAACAGTTGATCACGTTATTAAATAACACCACTGAAAAACAAACATTATTAGTGTGGTACAACAACAAACAAAACATTAAAATAGGTTTACAACATATAAAAAACAATTAGTTTTTGTTTAAACATGAAATTATCATTGATTAAAAATTTACTTCCAGCATGACATAGCAACAATATTTATTTCATTTGTTCAATTTTTTTTAACATCTTCAATACATGGACCATATTGCTCCTATATTGAAAAAAAAGAGAAAAAAAACCCATATCCTCTCCTAATCACTATTTTTTTTCCCCTCGCACACAACACTGTTTCATATGTTGAACATTCCTTATCAAGGTTTCCTTGCTCCGAGCTCATAGCGATGTTGGTTACCTGGCGAAACCTGAGTTACATGATCACGGACCCGGTTAGTGCTGGTGAAGGTTGAGGTGGGTTTGGGCTCCTTCCTTCATTGTTCCACTGCAGGTGTTGCCATAGTTTTATGGAATCCTGGCAAAGAATCTCCTATACTTACAAAAGGTTTCAATCAATTCACATTAACAATTATGGAACTATTGGCTATCTCTAGTTTAACAATGACCTCACTAATTCGTTCAAGAACTTGATAAGGACCATGAAAAGCTGGTACAAATTTCTTCGATTGCCCTTTATTCAGTACCACATTAGTCATATAAACCCAGTCACTCGGTCTAAAGTTGCTAACTACAGCGTTCTTGACATGTTGCTTGGCCTGAGGACTTGAAAGCTGCACAATTCTTCTCTGCGACTGTTTTCTATGCCTCTCGCAATTTATCTGCCAAATCCAAAATGTCATCCAGCAACTTCTTCTCAATATTAGGTGTCATCATTTTACTTCTGAAAATAATCTTGTAGGGGAAAGCTTGGTGCTTGAATGAGTTCAGGTGTTGTATGCTGTCACTGCAATATCTATATAACAGTCCCACTTGTTCTAACATTAAATGACTCAACTAGTTAGACAACATCTTCCCGATCGTGCAATGAACTCTCTCACAACATCCATTCCTGCTCGGATAGTAATAACTTGTGTGTAATTTCTTTACCTTTAATAACTTACACAATTGAAACATTAATGCTGACATAAAATGTATTCCTTGATCAGACAATAAACTGCCTATCACTCCAAATTTCAAAATCCAATTAAATACTAATGCTTTAACGACCGTCTCTGCTTGCTGGTTAGGGATCGGAATCATAGCAAGCTAACGGGGAAAAATGGTCCAGAATGGTTAAAATATACTTATTATCCTCCCCTGACTTAGGTAAGGGTCCTACTATGCCAATTCCAACTCTATCAAAAGGAGCTGTAAGTTCTGGGAACTCCACCAATTTTGCTCGTGTAACACCGGCTTTCGTCCTCTTTGCCCAGCTAGTACAGTTGGTCACGTAGTTGTCAACATCAAGTTGCCTCGATGTTCACCAGTAGCGCTTCGCTATCTTATGATTCGTAGAGCATTTTCTTGCATGCCCGGAAAACACGGCATCATGGAATTCCTGTACGTCTTCTTTAACCAATGATTTGGGGATCACTAATCTCAGCAGCCCTTGATTAGTTTTTCCATACAAGATCCCCTCTCCTTCCACAAAATGATCTTGAGTTTTTAACTTTGATAGTCTTCATCTAATTCCTGAACTGTCTTAAGTTCATCGTTCACTCCCGTAGTCAGTGCCTTTATCTTCCTTGATAACGCATCTGCATTACCATGGAGAATTACCGGTCTATGAGTCATTGTAAACGTGTAATCACTAAGACACAAAGTCCATCATAACAACCTACTGGACAGATCTTTCAAACTCAACAACCATTTTAAAGCTGAATGGTCTGTAATTACTTCAAGATGATGTCCATACAGGTAACATTTGAAATGTGTCACCTCCAAACAACCCCAAATAACTCTTTCTCAGTCACACTATGGTTGATCTCAGCTTTACTTGCCACCTTGAAGTATAGGCTGTGGAGTGTTCTAGCCCCTGTATCTTCTGACTTAACATGCACCCTATTGTGAACTTAGAAGTGTCAGTGTACAGGATAAAAGGATGTCCAAAATCTGGGTAGGCCAACACTGGTGAAGAGGTCAATATCTATTTTATCTCCTTGAAAGCATGTTCACAATCCTCTGTACATATGAATGCGTGCCCCTGCCTCAACAATGTGACTAAGTGGTTTGGCCATCCTTGCATAGTTATGTACAAACCTGCAATAGAAATTGTTTAATCCGAGAAAACTTGCTGTTTCTTTCCCCCCACTAGGGGTTGGAAAATCCCTTATTGACCCTACAAGTCTGTTGTTCAATTTCACCTAGATATCCGGTTTCAATCGTAGCAAAGCAATATTTTTCAAACGACAAGGATGACTTCGAGCTCATGAACCTCTCAAAAACTGCTAGGATAACTTAGAGCTCACTAACCTCTCAAAAACTGCCCTCAGACGATCTAGGTGTTGTTCAAAATCAACTGAAAATACTATGATTTCATCTAAATATGTCATAGCTTGCTCAGGACTCAACCCTCATATTACTGTGTTGATCATCCTCTTGACCATGGCAGGGGCGCCCTGGAGGCCAAAGGGCAAGAGAAGATACATGTACTTGTGCACCCCTGTGGAAGTAATGAAGGCTGTCTTCGCTTGGTCCTTGGGATGAACATAAATAGCGTAGTACACTGAAGTTAAGCCCAAAACAGAAAAAAACAACTTGCATTGACACAATTTATCAATGGTTTCCATGATGTTTGGCAATGGGTAGAACTCTGAAGTCGTTTCTAAGTTCAGTGCCCAATAATCCACATAGAGCCCGTATTTTTGAGTCCCTTTTCTTGATTTAGTTTGAACTATGACTATTGGAGACGTCCATGGTTCTCTAGGTGGTATAAAACCGGATTCTAATTGTTCGTTGATCATTTCTTGTATGAGTTTCTGCTGACTCTAAGGAATCCTATACGTTCGTTGTGTGGTTGGTGGCGAGTTTCCTGTATGGATCCGATATTGAACTATAGGGGTTACTAGTAAATTACTTCTATCCCTAAATATTTCTTGATAGTCCAATAAGAGTGTTTCTAACTGCTTCCTCTGCACTCCAAGTAAATGACTAATCTTCTTCTCAAAGTTTAAGGCTTCCTCGACCTTCTCTTCATCAACCTTATTTATTATTCGCTCTCCATACCTTAAACAACCCTAACTCATGGGTTTTCCTGTGGCCTTATATTTTCCTTGGGATCCCTTCTCCAAACCCTCGCTAACACGTTGACTCACTAGTGTTGACTCTGGATCGACTCTAGTTTACTCACGCTTCCTTGAGCATATACGTGTCGTGTATTCAAATTTTCTTCAGCAACTAGAGGTTCTACAAGATTTTTTTTATTTTACGATCCTACTGGTAACTGGACTTTGACCTTGACCATGCCCAAGCATATTTTTTCAGTATCAGTAAGATATACAGGTATCTGGAAAGTATTAGCAACCGAAAGGCTTGTAACGTCCTTCAATGAGGCTATATTTGTTCGCATGACTTACCCTCAAAAGCTCCCCTTAGTTTATATTGATTTTTTCCTAGGTGAATTACTTGTTTTGAGATATCAATGCCACTAACTCCATGGTTACTCAAGGTGTTTCTACATGTAACAACTTGCACCATCATCCGATATATATCCCCATCCATCTCTAATTTCACCTCATTTTCCCCCTAAGTACTTCAATTCATGCCCCGACACACTCGTTAATTGGTAAGCCGGTGGAGAAGGATACATTATTCCCCGTATATTTACTTGCCATATTATGGAAGTTTTATCTATCTATTAAAAACCCACATTGTCTTCCCTCACAAAGGCATTCCAGAACTAGTTTATTAGTAGACACGCCATTACCTCTAGCAATTGTGGGAACCACCCTTAACTGGGATCGAGTTATGTAGCTTAAACGGCCCCATCCTCTTTTGGATATTGCTCACTATTCCCTTTTGTGGTACAACTTTTGAAAAAATTACCCTATTTGCCACAGTTAAAACAAGGGGGTCCTGTTCCATTTTGCCAATCTCTGGGCCTGGATATTTGACCCTGAGATTTCCTGCAATCTCTTGCTAAATGCCCTTCATTATTGCATTTAAAGTAACGCTTATTCCCTGGCACTGAAAATATATTTTTTTCTCCCTTCCACTTCCCCTGAGGACATCTGTCATTTTCCATTACACTAATTGCTGCTCTTATCACATCCTTATATGTCTTAGGATGTGGATGAATCTCCCAATTTCCCCAGAAAATCCATTAAGGAAAGCATCTAATGCCTGCTGGTCAGCCTCAAACCGAAGTACCTCGTTTGTGGTGACATTATCTCCTAACTAGTAAGTGTTGACGTTGCTCTTCCTTATTCTATCTGCAAATGCTTCCACATTTTCTTCCTGTTCCCATCCAATTTTAGTGATCTGCTCCCTAAAATATCTGGCAGAAAATGTATGCCTAAAACGCTTCACTAAACAAGCTTTTAGATCCTCATACGAGTGTCTCTAAACAACCAGGATCAGAGATTAGGAATTCTAAAGTTTCCCCTCCTAATCTCAACTTAGTGATTGCCTGTCCAATTTAACAACTTAGCTGCTTGCTCCAGCTTAGAAAAGAAAACAGCAACATTATCTTCTTCCTTGCCAATGAATATTGAAATACTAGAGATCTGCGAAAAAAAATTAATATTAGCATGCGGTAACTCTATAACGTAAGGTTACATTATATTTACAGTATGAGAAATAAAAATATATTACAGGTTTAACATAATTAGTTTATAAATATTGAAACGTGTCAATAAGGAGTACATAGAGAAACTTAGAAACTATACAAACCATCCATTGTTTAGACACAAGAATATGAAAGAAAACAAGCAGCTTGACAAAGTAGCATCAGGTGTGAAGCACCTATTTCTGTCCTATCACCCACACTTATAGGTAATAGGTGTTGATATGAAAGCTAGTAACTCATTAAAGCAGGGTATATACAGATTTATCCTTTGGAATAAGGATAGCGGCTCCAGGCTACAATAAATTAGTGGTGGCAATCAAAACTACAATACAACTATTAGTATTAGGCGAACTACCAGGGCAACTAGATGCGAGATAAGATTTGCTAAAGTCAAAGGCTCCACAAGAGGTCCAAACACGATAGACAAAAAGCCCGCGGGTCACTACTAAGAACTAGTAGCTCTTCCACGGGTTGCGCACCACAAGTCAGTACTCAAATTAAACTCATAACAGACAAATGTTGGTTACAGACCCAACCTGGTATCATCCAATATTAAATTATGTTCTTTAAGCTAGCCGCAGCATGATCATATAATCTGAGTAGTCTAATCATAACCCCAATATTTGTGACTAAACCTAAGAGACATAGAACGGTAGTTCCTAAGCTATAAACTGTGCCGTATGGGCACAGGGAAACAAGTCGGTAATAATGACATACAAAAGCTATGTCATAAGGACATTGAAGAAAAGAGCTCAACACTCAACAATATAAACCATGCCTGAAGGGCATAAGTAAACAAGTCATAGATGCTGAATTTCAATAACTACCTCTTAACGACATTGAACAAGTATAGCACTATGTTCAACAACATAAACTATACCTCAAGGGCATAGGAAAACTAGTCGGCTATACCGACATACAAAACTTCCAAAGACTCATCTATACTTATAATATCTACCATAGCTTAGCTCTGAGGCGGCGCAAGACGTCTCAAACTTTGTGGCCTTCAGTACTTCTTCCTAGTTAAATCTAGTGAAGCTCTTTCCACTGTTTCCTGGCCAAGTGATTACAGAATAATAGGTGATCGTGAACCGGGGCAAGCCTATTTATACCAGCAGGACTAATAAAATTGGCTTGGTAACAAGGGATGGGTGTTTAATGAAAGATCACGCTAGATCTTTAGCCGACTGTGCCAATATCGTCGAATAGATCGAATCGATTGTTGCTCATATTATAATTCATATTGTAATTCACAAGACTTATTTTATAACATTAGTCTTATTTTATCTTCATGCTTCTTAAATTTCATTTGCAGTATCCATGATTACGGTACCATAGTACTGAAACATGTTGGAATGAAATAACCCCGCATCTTCTCAGTGCTGAATATCAAAAAGGAGTGATGGAACAAGGAAAGAGATAAGACTTTGATTATTCCACATCA
The DNA here is from genome assembly GCA_902141375.1 of Timema poppense. NCBI lineage: Eukaryota > Metazoa > Arthropoda > Insecta > Phasmatodea > Timematidae > Timema > Timema poppense. The sequence goes on along the minus strand of CABFOV010003272.1, from coordinate 50,691 downwards.
TTTAATTACTTCATTACATTTTTTGGCAAATGTTCACCTCAAATTTTATTCTTTTATTTCACAACATATTTGGACCTAAAGCATTGTTCTGTACCATACTATATTTAATCTTAAAAGTTTTTGTATTATTTTTAACGTGTCAACCTATGTTTTATTTAGACTTTTCATCAACTCATTTATGCTCTAGTTGATGATGCATTATAATTGTATATAAACGTTCATATCTGACACAATATGTTTTTTCACCAGAAGTATATTTAAATTATACATTTTGACTTGTAATTTCACTTATTACATCTACCAATTTAGCAAATGTTTAACCTATAGATTTGTTTTTTTATAAATTTCTATATCAATTTATCTAAGTCATAACTTTTAATTATAACTACTACTTACTTTCAACAAGTTTTTAGAATGTTAAAATGTCTTATAAAGATATTTTATGAAGAATGGCGATTGCAGAAGCTTTTCATTTGATAACTTCTTATATCCATTTTTCACATTCAGGGTTCTTGATCTTAAGTAAAAAAATGTTTGTGTTACACCACTGTTTTTTTTCCCGTCTGTTACTGTTTCAAGCCTGTGGCCTGGGTCAATTTTTCATCCAAGCTATATATTTTCTACTACTACATGAATCATAATACAGCTGCTGTTCACACTTTCCAGACCAAGTTTATCCCATTTATTAAATGCTTTGTTCCCGATATGAAGAAAGTTATAGACTTCTCTGATTATCAGTACAAGAATAGGTTCAATTTTTCTAACTTGTGAAGATTTTGGAGTAGAAGCTGATTGGCATTTTTTTGCAACAAGTCATGGCAAGGGACCTTGTGATGGGATAGATGGAACTGTGAAGGAACTGGCGGCTAAGGAAAGTCTATATAACAGCAAAATAAGGGTCCCATTATAACACAAATAACCATGTTTCAATTTTGTGTGGACGGCATTAAAGGAATAAACTTTGTCTTTGTAGCAGAAAGTGACATTCAAAAAGAAAAGTTTAATTTTAAAATGAGGTTTGAGGAAGCTAAAATAAGCACTTGAGACCATCATTGTTTGGAACGAAGGACATGTCAAAAATGCAAGTTAGCAAGATTTTGACATCATTCGACATGAAACACAAAGTGCTCATTGCCCAAGTTTGCGAGGTTTCAAAGAGAAATTGTGATATCAAAGTGTTGTTTTACAAATCAGATGCTCCATCCCCAAGCTTCGGTTTAACAAAATATGTTGTTTGATGGGTGAAAATTAGGAATGTTATAGATGTCCTGCGATATAAAGAGCTCACAATTATAACAGGAAGATCATTTAACATTACCCAAGGAAAAAAACAATGACTCTCATTGAAGTTGAAAGCTCACTTTTGGAAATAAAGACTATAATAGACAAGTGTTGCTACTGAAGTTTGTAATTCACCAACTTTACCATTTCTTCTGGTAAGGCATTTTTTTTTACTAATCTTTTGTATATACTGTATTGCATTGGGTGGTTTAAAGTATTCAAGCATAATTTGAATTTCATTTTAAGGCTTGAAATATATATATATTTAAATTAACTTATATATAAATAACTGTAAATTTCAAAGTGCTTACATGTTACAATTTTTACCACACATTTTGGGGTCTGTAACTTCTAAGCCAGTTTGAATCACACAATGAAACTCACAGGTTTTGTTGAGTACCAGTAGAGATAACCTTGGGTGAAAAGTGAAATTTTTATCTGGTCCCCCCCTGGCGGTCTAGGGGTAAGGTGTCAGACTTCTGTGCTGGCGGCCGGGGTTCAATCCTCGGTCCCGGCTCAGATTTATCTGATTACCAAACCCTTCCTTCACCTCTGACAAGACATCTTGTGAATGTGAGGAATGCCAGGCCTCCACCGTGGTTCGGATTCCACGTTAAGCTGTAGGTCCTTCATTTCATCTCACAATCACCCTACCATTACACATTAGCGTAAGTGCGTATAACCCGAACGGGTAGTAAGACGCGGTGCTAATAATAATAATAATTATTATTATAATATCTGGTCCCCCTTCTGAGAAATTTGACCTTGAACTCAGCAAAAATTTGAATTCTAACTTTTAAAACGGCCTTTTTTTTCTCCCAAAACCTCTGAAAGACATCGTTTTCATCTGATACTGCGAGGAAAAGATGGTAAATAAAAATTGTTTTGATCTACTCACCGATGGGTTTACCAAGGGTAGAAATTAAATGAAAATTATTATTTTATTATTATTTTGAGTAAAATATCATTTTCCCAGATTTTTATTGCGATTTACCAAATTCCCGACTTATTCCCGTTTTTTCCCGATCACTTCAAATTCCCGGCTAATTCCCGTTTTCCCTGATTTTCCCGAATGGTAGACACCCTGTATATAGGTACATGTTTTGTATTTTTTATTTATCCAATTTCCCTTGAAAAAGCATTGCAGTGACATTTTAATGAGTGTGATCTAGTTACCTTTGATCTTGGAGTATTTCAATAGAGCCTATTACTTCTTCTTTGATAGGTGGCACCAAATTAGTTGTCACAGTCTGAGATTCCTACGGACAACAATACAATGTAGTTTAAATACCTAGAGAATCATAGCGTCACACTATCCATTCAGGTTATACTCTATAAACTAGTTAAGCTAAAATGTTAGGAATAAGGAAGGTTTGAGTTAGAGAAAATTTACCCACATTTGCATGGAGGAAGATCAGAAAGACATTTAAAAGAGAAAAGAATTCAGTACACCAAAATACTTTTAATGTCAATTTGGAACTATTACAATTCCTTGTGTCCTTTTATGTTTTTGGCGAGTTCATTTTCAGTTCTCTTTTTGTTGAAAATTTAAAACAATCTTAGCATTGGTATACATTTGTTGGGGATGATGTGTAAGCACTTTATAATATAATACTCTGTATTTCACTTAATATAACTTTTCAAATCATTTTAAAAAACTTATATCATTATACACACAAGAGAATGGGAAATCCATTGATACTATAACCGAGCCTACCGGTATATTTTATTTTTACAATATTTAGACATCTCAGTTAAACCTATGTCCAAAGGGAGACAACTAGATCAACACGTAGTTTACTTTGTTACAATATTATGTCATCTTATAATACCAAAGTCAAAGTGTATAGTTTGTGAATATTGGCATTCTAATTTATTAATGAATGGAACATTAACAGGGTTGGATCAAGTCATTAGAGTAATTGTACCATAGTGAAGGTTAGGTTAAGCTAGGATGCAAAGGAATTGTAGTAATATATTTAAATATTGTTTAGTCTTAAAATATATATTAATTTTTTAATATATGAATTCCGGTGGGTGTGTTCGCTTGGATCTTACTATGTTTTCAGTTCCGTTTTAATGTACTGTAGCCTTGTGTGAGTTTGTTGGATGTGCAAGAGTGTTTTCATTTGGATAAGAGAATATTAGTTAACCATTTACAAGAAATTAATCTGTTGCAAAAGAGAGAGAAGTGGTACCACTGTAGAAGATTATTGCACATTAATTGGATATATAATATATATATAAAGCTTTATTGTAAAGTTTTAGAGATTTTTAATGATATTTTATTAGTGTCACTTAGGTGAGTTTGGTATTGAATTGCTCATTATAACCAAGTTTTTTTAATAGTCTTGAATTTAGTATAATTAAATTCCCCGCTTTTTTGTGAGCCTACATAAAACACTGTTAATGCAATCTTTTATTTATTATACACACACACTACCAGAATACAATGAATCAAATAATAACAATCTTAAGATTTAAATTTTTATGACTTTTTTTATACTAAAAACAAAAATACAATAGAAGTTTTTAAATAAATCTCATAGTGTAGAGATTAAGGAAACAAACAATGTAATTTGTCAAAAGTGGCTTAAGCATAAGCATAGCAGTCATTAATGTAAATTCTAACAAATCATAAATACTTTTTTAATTCATAAACAACCCAAAACACTTTCATTTCTAGTTCTAAGAACGTTTATTTTAGGTAGGTATGTAGATACTCAAGTATTATACTTAAAATATGAAAAGTTCAATACTTGTGGTTGAGAAGCCATAATTAACCTAGCATTTAATAAATAAATATATAAGCAATAGCCATTTGCCTAAATAGTTTGAATTGTATTTTAAAGTTCTTAATATAAGCTTTCATTTGACACCACAATGAACAAAATTGGTTAATAAAAAAATGTACAGCTCTGAATACCTTCATAGGAACCAAATTTAAAGAAAATATTAAATGTAAGAGCACAATGATATTCCCAAATTAAGTGATTTAACGTGAAATAAGTTGCATAGTGGCCAAAAGCTTTTTCCTAGAATATTGTATTAACACCTCTACACATTAACATCTATATTCATGAACAAGTTCGGAATTAATTGTAACATTATTTCAATTTCCAACTTAATTAAAAACAGTATAATGGTACATGAGAGGTAGAGGGGTTAGGATTTGTTATCTTGTAATAATTAAAAAATATCATTTTTCAACGCTAAAATAGCTAGAAATTATTTTCCCTACTTGAGAGTGGGGGTGTACTAATAGGGTAGTGACGTGCAGTACAAGGGGTCTACCTAGTGGGTTCCACTTAGCCTCCCCTAATCAATCTCTAGCTCATCGCCAAGAGTGGTGTACCCCAGGATCTGAGTAGGCTGGTGAGGTTGATTTGAACACCAGTAGAAGCCAGGTCAGGTGCATACGGGAGACAAGCGACTGGTAAGGGCCAAAACCAACAAGCTTAGAAATGGGTGTGGCCAGGTGGCACCCAATTTGTTGGGCTGGGAGTGTGAGGGTTGGTAATGTGGAGCTAGGACATTTTCAGCACCCGTACGTAACCTCAGCTAGGAAAGGTTACCAGCAAGAGGTCTACCTAAGGATCTTTAAACATTAGCTCCGCTACATAAGTGTGGGCCACGACCGGCTAAATAGGACAGCACTGTCCAAAGCAAAGCACTCTAGAAAATCAAGTAAAATGCCAGATTAGAAGAACTGTTGACAGCCATTAGCTATGACTAGAGACTCTGAACATTGGAATACTGACTGGAAGAGTGGAGGAGATTGTAGACCTGATGGATGAGAGAAGAGTGGATGTTCTGAGCATGAGCGAGACCAAGTAGAGAGGGAGATGCATGGGAAATTGCAAAATCTATATTTTGAATTGGATGAGAAATAATGAGGGTAGGAAAAACAGAGTGGGCTTTGTAATGAGAGAAGGGCTGCAGATGGAGGTGGGAGAGATGAACGATAGGATAATAAAGATGGCAACGGATAGAGGGAAAAAATTGGAAGTGATACAAGAGTATGCCCAACGTAAGAAAAGGACAAGTTTGAGGAAGACATAGAAAGGCATATGGGAAAAGAGTGTCAGGTAGTAATGGAGGATCCTAATGCAAAAGTAGAAAAAGTGAAAGGAGGTTTTGAGGAGATGCTAGGGAAAGAAGGATGGGGATGGGGATGGGGATCGGGAGAGAGAAATGAGGAGGGTAGAAGCCTGTTGAAGCTATGTGCAAGAAATAAAATTAAAATGGCAAACAGCTGTTACAAAAAGGAAAGACAAAGCCTTAAGATTACTATATAGTGCTAGGTGGGAACCAAAGGTAAGTGCTAGACTACTTTCTAATGGATGAATAAATGAAAGGGCAGACCGTAAACATAAAGGTAATACCAAGTGTGCCCTTAAATAGTGACCACAGGCTGTTGGTGGCAGGTATAAAGGGATTGGAATGTGTTTGGAGGCTAAACAATTAAGAGGAAAGTACCTATGAAAGGCAAGAAGCTTAGTGCTTAAGGAGAGTTGTAAAGAGTAAGGGTAGAATGGGGAAAGATTAAGAACAGTTTGGTGAAAGCTGCAAAGAAGGTATGTGGGAGGACAAATGATAACAAAAAGTGGAAGACGATACCCTGGTGAAAGGACAGGGCGAGGAAACCAGTGGAGAAGAAGAATAAAACATTCAGAAGGTGTTTAGCCCTTTGAGTGCCAATCTCACTTAGAGTTGCGCAAAATATTTGCTAAGATTGCCAGCGTTGCTTACAGCGATCCCGTGTTTTCGAGTTCTTAGTTCAGTATTAAGTCAATAGATAAGGTAGATTTTATTTCCATTGCATTCTCATATGTTCTCATGTTCTCATATGTCATTTATTTTAGACTTCATTTTACTATAACCCTGCTAAAGTTGATGGTCACTAAAACAGCTGCTATGCATATTAACCTAATTTTGGCGTAAAATCTAAAGTTTGTTTTCTTTGTAAATTGTTGTTATTTACTCAGTTTTTTATGTTCTTTTCAGCGATTTATTCTATTTCAAACTATTAAAACTTTTCAATGCTTACAAATTAATGTTAAATAAAACAGGTTTTTTTTATATCTTGACTAGTATTTTTTAAATTATATTTAAAAGATATAAAATCCTGCACACTAAAACAGTGACAATGACTTGAACTTTCCTGTCATGCTTTGCGCTTCCTCCGTAATCCTGCACACTAAAACAGTGACAATGACTTGAACTTTCCTGTCATGCTTTGCGCTTCACCCGTAATCCTACATACTAAAATAAATATGACATTGTCCTATTATGTGAACCACCCATGTTTAATTATTGCATTGAATAGTTTATTTTATCTAAAATTATAAATTTAATTTACTAACACATGAAAGATTTAGCTAAGCTTGGTTGAAAAAGTGTCATAATAATGAATATATAAACTAATTGTCTTATTACAGCAATGATGTAATTGGATGATGTGTAATACCTAGTCACCTCAAAGTTGGGTGTAACTTTATCTTCTCTAATTTTAAAGTTTCGGTTTTGTTTAAATCAACTTAACATGTGTTTAGGCAATTCCATAGGTAGCAGACTCGCACTTTAAAAACGATAATATTTCTGATACAATAATACAATAACAAAAAATACACCACTTAATAGAGGACAGTTAAGCAAATATATGTTAAAAAAAACAATATTTATAAATTTAATCAAAGTATTTTAAAAAATGTATAAATTAAATGTAATGGACTGACAGTCTGTTAAACACTAGTTTCACCGCATATACTTAGCACTCAAATTTCTCTAAAAATATTTGTGGAAAAAAAATAGAATATTTAAACTAATGTAAAAAATAATAACAAAATAGGTAATCACTTACCAGTTTTAAATGTTACTGAGCCCCCCCTTGAAGTTAGCAGGGTCATAGTAAAATTAAATTTTATGTCGGTAACGAAATGACAATAAAAAGTAACAGACACTTATGATTTTAAAACTAAACTAGGTTGGTATATTTGCATTTTCAAACAAGAAAAAAAATAGTATGGCAATAACATAGCTATAATGTGTTTATTCTAGATATTACTTTTGAGTTTAGCATTTTTTTTTCTGATATCAGATAGCTGAGGCAGTGAAAATGGTTCAGTCCCAATAAGGTTAATAGGGCCAAAAAATAAATATTTTTGTCAACCTCTTCAATATCAAGTTGTTTTGGCCAACGAAAGTTGTCATAAATGCCTTATAAAAACATCATTGTGACATGATTTTCACATTCATCTAATACTCTACTGATATAGAATGACATATCATAAAATACAGAATAGTATGTAATTCTTTTTTAATCTATATATTATTTTTAATGTCACCAATCTAGACCTAATGAGTTTGTTTGGATCTGTGAGGGTAAAGTTTGAGAAATAGTTTCATCTGGTATTCTGAAAAAATATGTATGTTTTGTGTTCCAGTTTTATTAACAATGTTTGACCACTTTTCTTATAATTGTAGTTCATAAAATGTGAATTCATCTTTTGTTATGAGCATGACATTAATTTACTCCACATCTTGTTTAGCTATGTATACAAATTTGTCAGCAGATTGGACTATTTTTCCAGAAGGTAATGCAAATCAAGCTGTTCTTTTGATTTATCCACCAATTCCATCCACAGATCTCTTTTTGTGAGAAGTTGCATTAAAGTTCCATGTAACATTAGCAATTTCTGCTAGAAGAAAGGTGAATTATATTACATAGTGTAAATTCTGCTTGAACTGGGGTGCTGCTCCATCAGAGCAAAAAATTTATTTTGTCACTTTTATATTTGCTATTTAGGTCTTGAAGAATATGATAAAGATATGCATGTACTTCAACTGTATCATGGTTCAAATGGTGGGACACCAGAGAATAGGATTCAGTTTAATTTTCTTCGTCATTATTTAGTCAACACACTGCTGTAAATACTGTCACCTGCTTATTCACCCAGTGAGCTGATCGAATTTCATGTTGTTCTTGGCAAACATAATTTTCTGCAAAGTCAATTTATACAATAGCTTAAACAAGGTTTGGATTTTTTTTTTAAGCAAGTGGGAATGTGCATTTATGTACACAATTGATGAAGGAGCAGGGTAGAAATACTGGCACATTTTCTTTCAATAAATTTAAACAGTCTTGAGCTGTACTTTCATATTCTTATTTGTTTACTTCAGGCTCAGCTACCCATTTGTACCATTTCATGCTGTCTACTCAACTTGACCAATGAAATTCCCAACTTTTCCTTTATTTTCCTCTGATCATTGCTTAAAAGTAGAAAAACTTGAAGGATCTCAAGGTTGCAAACTTAGAAAAACCAACCTTAATAGTTTCATTTTCTGCACAAAACACACTGTGAGCTTCTTTTAGTGTTGTCAGTAAATAACATTATAGAATGCGAGTCTTCTCTTCTTCACTAACATCAGGGTGGTTACAAAACAAATTTTACAAAATTCCCCGACTTTTACAGGTTTTCCAGGCAACATTTTTCAATTTTCCCTGACAATTTTTTTCTTCCAGTATTAATGGTGGATGATGACTTTTGTTATTATTGATCACAAATTAAAAAAAGTTTGTATCTACTAAACATAAACTATTTTATCAGTTATTTTAAAAATTAAAATGCTATTCTATTTAGGTATTAATAACTTTTGTTTTAGTGTTTATTTGCGAAATTAATGGGATATGTTAGACATATTTTTAAATTCCCTGACTTTTCCTTATTTTTATTTAAATTCCCTGACATTTCCCTGTTTTCCCTGTCATCCAAAAGTTCCCTGACTTTTCCAGGTTTTCCGTGTCTGTAGCCACCATGAACATAGAACTCCTGCAGTTTTTCCACAATTTAGGGTTTTATTATCAAGCACGTTTTTCTTTGGAAAAATTACCACAAGTCCTTGTTTTACTGCAAACTCTTTCATGAGAACCCTTTGTTTGCGAAGGGAGTCAGGCAAAGCATTCTGTAATTTTTTCCAGGCTTTGCCTTGTCACTGTCTACTAGAAAAAACTAAAGATTCTTTGATGAAACAAATAGCCGAAACTATTGTTAATGCATTTTAGTGAGGATAACTAACACCTCTTAGATATCATATTCTGAAAATTGAAAAATGACACCTGGACATGGTTCGATTCCCGTGTCCAGGTGTCATTTATCAATTTTCAGAATATAAAGATTCTTTGTTTTGAGGGGTGGTGCTGGTAATAACCTGCTTTGCATTTTGAATTGTCTTTCTTTGATTTATTTCATATGCCTTGTTTTTTTTAGTTTCTCAGTTCAATTTTCTTAGATTAAGTAAGCCCTGCCTTTTCAGATTTCTTCCTAAGATTTTTGTCTTCTTTTATTTTGTCATGAACTTTTTTTTCTTTCAGTATCTTTCCGTATATTTTTTTTTCCTGCCATGGTTATTGGAGCCATCACATATAAAAAATTTAAAAAGAAAATACTCTGGGGTAAATAATTAAATTGTAGCTTAGCTGTGGTTTTTGTTATTGCATCCACTTAAAAGACATTTATAGAAACCCTTATGGGCTTATATAAGTTATATAGATTAACATTGGTGGTACACACACACACACACACACAGGTCTAAACTAGCCTGGTAGGCCCATGATTAAATTTGTATATAAGTCATGTGGTCATTACATGATGTTTGGTTAATATTATTATACAAAAGTATTAAGAGGATAGGCCTAATTACATTGTTTAATCCACTTATAAGTAGAAATATAGTATGTTTAAACATACCTGCACAATAGAATGCTGATAGATTGTTTTGAAATAAAGTTAATTCACTGAAAACAACTTATTTACTTGAATGTAACCACTGAACAAACCAACAAGGAAATGGAGGGAAATACAATCATTTGATCTAAGTTTAACTTATAATGTTGCCACACAAACTGCCAGAAGAATAAATTTTTATTTCCCATGTTATTTAAATTAGTGTATTCAATCCGTTTTTGTCAGTCTGTTACTGTGATTGTTAGTCAAATACTATAAAAAATTGTGATTAAAAGTATTCTTTTTTTTACTGTAAAATTTTCAATTGCTTACCATACAGAAAGAGGAAAAAATAAATAGGTCAGCAAGATTATTTTTTCACAAAATAAAAAAACCTTTTGCATAAATTTTGTTTCTGATATAACTCGATAACTTGGACAAAATTAACCTAAAATGAAATTTTATTTAGTAACACATGACATGCTGGCAGGCTAAAAACGTTATAGAAGTAGTGTAATGCAGGGGACTGGCGGAGATCTTGCAACATAGCACTATTACCCCTCTTATCTCACCCCTGCACATACAGTAGAGTATTTAGATCATTTGCAAGAAGGCCTACTATAGGCCTATTGTAATCTCAACATTTCCCATTCCAGTACCTAGCTGTGTTCTTTGTGTAGGCCTGTGTGTCTTATCTGATATATATTGTTTACCTCATCCCATTAAAGTATCAGTTTTTCATTCCTTAGGCACAACTTTATTTTTCCTCGATAAGACGGACTTTTCGTAACTCGGACAGACCCCCACCCCCTTTAGTATGAGTTATCGAGAGTTGTCTGTACTAGTTTTCTTCAAAACAGCATACTTTCTGTTCAAATTAATATTTTGGAAGAAGTAACATACCACAATTATTATATACTAGCAATCCCGCACGGCATTGCCCATGGTCATCTACAGTCACAGTTATTGCTGAAACTTAGTTTATAAACCTAATTAACGAGTTAATTAAAAAATTTAAAATTCGGCTTAAAGGTTAAAAATTAAAAATTTCAGATCTATGTGTGCTGTAGATTTGGCTGGGCATCACACACAAACAAACACACATACAACCACTTCCTTTTATTATTATAGCTACCGCTACTAAAAAAATTATGTAGGCCAGTTAATTTATAGCATCTTTTACACTGCATGAATTAATTTGAAAATTCCCATTATTTATTTTAAAATTTATATCCCAATAGAATTAAGAACTTTGAATTAAGGCCCCTAACACTTTTCTTGCCTGTGTAAGTATAAAAGCTATGTTTGATTCAAATAGGCCTACTATGTAAACACATGAACAAAATGGCCTTTTAACTTTCTTAGTTCCAATTATTTAAAAAAATAAGTCTTTAGTTGACATTTCTATGGAATTGCCCTTTGATGTTTGGAAAAGTGTACAAATTAGGCTATATCAATATTTTGTAGTTTAAAACAGAGGCCGAGAATGGGATGGATAAAACGTATTATCCCCAAAAGCATTTGCAAGTGTACCATCTGGGTGCTATTGTGTAGCTTTTAACATCTCACATTCAGTCACTCAGAAACATGATAGGCCTACACATTACTTCCTCTGAGATTTCATTGTTGCAGAGAAAGTCACTTTAAACCAGGAAACAAAAATGTAAATAATTATGAACATTAGTAAGTTGTTACTGATAGGAGACATAAATTTANAAAAAAAAAAATCAACCAGTACAACTGGTTGAAACAGTCCCAATTCTTATTCCAGGTTTCCGATAAACCTTTAGTCCCATATTATAATCGAATGCATACACGAAATCTTAATTTCTACTTACCACAGATTCAATCTTTACGGGAGCAACTAGAGAATCCAAGGGAACTTCTGTTTTTGGCAAAGCATGTTTTTCGACTTTTGGCCAACTGAGTATGTGAATAGGTTTTGAATCCTGCCCATCTTGTTGATGCTTACACATTGTTTTTAGTTCCTCTTTAAATGTTATAGGAGAAGCTTGTGTTTCAAGTTTCATTGTCTCCAAAGACTGTTTACAGTTAGAATCTGTAGTGAAGGTTAGAGAACTCTGGCCAAGTGTATACATAATTGATAATATGTGATTTTATAGGACCAGATACAAGTGTAACTAAGTATATAGGTATTACTGTGAAATCGAACCTCATTACGTAACAAAATATAGTAATAGTTGAGATGTACTTGTATATCTTTGATTCTGGATGAAAGGTTTTACACGTGAAATTTTTGAAAACCAGTGCTGCCACGTACCACAGATTAATCTACCAGCAAACAAAATAAAGTCTTCCGCTGACCATAATTTATATTTTGTAAAATATATTTGTTCACTAAATTGACTAGCGTAATCAAACGAATTTAAAGTTTGGTGTTGAAAAGCGATATATATTATATTAGATAAAAAATCGTTAATATTTCAATAAATGTGTTTTTTGTTTATTTCTCTCACATTACAATTATATTTTGATACGTATTTTACATACATAACATGCTACGACAAACAGTTAACAAATGGTTAGTTAAAAAAAAAATTATGCTTAAGGTAAATATAGACTAAAGTGGATCACTGAATTATTCTACAGAAATTGATGTGATTAAAAATGATTATTATTATTAAAAGGAAATAAATAAATTGTGGAGTTTGAAAAAATTTGATAAGTATAGTAAAACATTAGCATTAAATTGAGCGTTATTAAATAATAAGAAATGCAGTTTAAGTTTTGGTACTTAAATTATAATTATACATGTATCTTTGTTACAAATGCTGTTTATAAAATGACACACATTAAAACAAATTAAAATCATATCTCTAACTGATAAAACGAGTGATTTTCTCTTTGATTTATTGTAGTAGATTGAAGATCTAATACTTAGAAAATGTTTGTTATGTTTTGTGCCTGTTTCGATTATTAAAGCATAACCTTCAGGAAACTTCAACATTGAGGGAAGATGTTCACCCCACAGTATCTATTGGTCAAATGTATATGGTAGATATAAAACTGAGATCTTAATAAGAAACAAAATTGAAGTAATTTTATAGAAACATTTAAATGAATGTGAAGTGACCTGCTTTTAGAATATAATTTCAATTTTATTTCTTGTAAGGATCACAGGTTTATATAGTCAACCAACCTCCTCATATCTTCGCAGTCTTTAGAATTTTGCTTTGTCTCTCATACTTCTCAGAAAATTTGCTCATCCCCCTAATTCTAATGCTCTATGCTCACTATGAAACTCTTGCATTTTGTGCTGTAAAAACATAAATCTCCGTAGTTATAGTTATCTCAAGAACAATAGTATAGGGGTATTACTTGACCTCAACAAATAAGGTGAGAAATCCATTTGTGTACAGATGATGTATCACCACTTCCACTTAAATTTCTTTTAAAGCGTCGTTCTCACTACCGAACAATAGTTAATGGGCATTTTTATATTCGACTATTTCTTCTCTATCATTATATGCTCCATTTTAATTTTATAATTTTACTACGCCTATGAAGTTGATGCGCTTTTCAAGTGGGTTCTGTTCAGAAAATATTTTTTTTATCTTTATTGGTTGAAGTATTTAGTATACTAATTTACAACAAGATATTCTTGTGTATGGAATTTGGAAAATCAATGTTTAAAAAAATGTATTTTAAAGCCTAATGAACATTTAGTTTCTTCGCTAAAAAGCCTTAGCCATAACTGTATACAGTAGACAGGAGACGGCCTTGCCTTAGTCCCTTCGTTTGGAAATATTATTATTATTATTATTATTATTATTATTATTTATTATTATTATTATTATTATTATTATTATTATTATTATTATTAGCACCGCGTCTTACTACCCGTTCGGGTTATACGCAGTTTGGAAATAATTAGAAAATCTAACCTTATTAAGTTCCATTCTAATGGATAATTATATAATGTTGATAATTTTTTGTGAGATTAAGTAATATTATGAGTTTAAAATACTGATGAAATTGTCACAGTAAATGACCCTCTAAGCTGGAATTTATCTTCTAGGTAGCGTGTGGAATATGGGAGAGAGAAATGACCAGGTCATGCGGCACTGGGGTTTTGGGGGCATATTGTGGGTTACACTCCAGGTGATGTACGTGGGAAGGGTTACTCAGCGGAACTCCTCCGATTAATTGCAACTACAAAGGGATATGTGGTTCACCAATCTTGACAGGACTTCTCCTGTGGTCCCAGTGTTGATCACCTCGAGACTAGTGATTATCAGCCGTATCCATCAACATCATCCACCTCGGGGCCTGGGCAATGGCCTGGACATACAACTGGACTGTAGCCCCCTACAGCGTCAAGTGTTGACGAGTGCAATTAAGTAATATAATTCATACAATTGGAAACCAGAGGACTCCTTTTAACAGAAGGCAAGTTATTGCGAATGAACACAGAATGTAATGAAATATATTGAATCATATATGAATGCAAACAGTATAATAATTACAGAGTACCTACTTACATTATAATGTAAATGTGTGGGAGATCAAAGTGACAGAAATTCTTCTCATACATCCAGGGGACAGATAGGCCATAGACAAACAGTCATATAGAGAACAAACTTTCAAAAATCAGATCCTTTTATAAGAGTCAAAAAAACGAACTTCGGAAAATAAACTGCACATATCATCCATGTGATTGAATATGATCCAACATAACAAATACGGGTGGCCACGTAGAACATAGAAAATAAATGGAAGTTGTTTACAACAAATACTTACAAAACAAAAGTTGCTCAAAGGAACCTCGCTATTCAAGGAAATCTTAGGTCCAAATCGGTCTAAGCTTAGTGATAGCCATTAAGATGGTTCTTATAATTTAAGGATATTTGAATATTTAGGGGAGTCCTCATTTCATGTCACAAAATAACTGGGATAACCATTTTTGTTAAAGATAGAGTAAAGTAAAATAAATTTGATCAATGTTAAGAATCAGAGTTTGCATTTATAAAAAGTATGTATGAATGTATAGTATTAAACCTGAAGGTTTGTTGGATCATCAACAGTTACATCATTATCTATAAAGCCTAGGCAGTATTAAAAATACGTGGCAATAGAGAGAATAGGATTGAGATAGTTTCCCATTGCTTTCATCACTGAGCCAGAAGGTAATATTGTACATCAGTCTGACGAGCCCACCAAAATACATAAACCAACTGACCTTACAGGCCACACCCTCATTCCATTTATTATAAAAAGTGGGAAACTAATTAGCGAGGATAACGCTAGATTCAATTTTGTATAAATTAATATTTTAGAGATATCCGTAACGTTACTTAACGAGAAATCCTCCCGATTTCTCCACTATTTCAGAGTGTTTGTGTTGAAGACGTGTAATTAACAGTAGTTTAATACATTTCAACTTTATTTTAAATCAAAAGTGAGTTGTAATTTTTACACAAAGAAAAATAATTTATTTTTCACACACAAAAACTGAAAAGAATTTTCTTAAAAAGAATAAACAAAATGTGACCAATCAACAAAAATTGAATTTCCCCAACACCACCTAAATGAAATTTTTGTATATTTTGACATAGTTTAACTTAAATCCCAGCAGGAGACAGCACTTCTCAAACTTTGATCTATTCAACATCTTGGTAAACATGTATACCTGTTGTTCTTCTGTCAAAACATAGTATACCTCAATTAGTCCTTCAGCAACCTTGTCACGAACAAAATGGTGAACCATTTAGTACTACCCTTACTGGACTAATATGGTGTCATTATAAACATGGTGAAAGTTAAATAGAAAAGATTTAGTTTAAACAAAATAAATAGGTTTATTAATTAAAACAGATATAAAAAAAATAAGAATTTACATTAATATTGAAAGTAATATATTTGAAGTTTGATTCAAGCAATTAAGCTTGAGAATAGTGAAGTATTGACAGTGGCTACAAGGGCAGTGCAGTCGCCAGGCCACAGGTAAAAGTATTTCTAAAAAGGGAGAACAATTATATAATTACTAACAGAGATAGTGAACAAGATATGCATGTAACTTTGAACAGTTTTGCTTGATTAAGTGTTCATAATAATATCCAATTAACAATTAAGATAATCAGGAAAATCTATTTTTTTAACAGAAGTAGAAGGCTATGAAACAGGTGTCAACAATAGGGTACTATGGCCGGTCATATTTCCCTTTGGTACTGCCGGAGTCTTCAATAGTACATACAGTTCTAATAGCAAGTACATTGAGAGCAAATCAAACAATGGGAGTCAATTAAAAGGTAAAGAAAAAGGGTATTATTTGCGCCAACCCTACTATGACTCTAGAGCAGTTCCCTGGGTTGCGCACCCAAACTAATACATTACGTGAAGCGTAACTACTTGACCAACCCATAATATTGATATCAATTAACTGAACAGTAATAAGGAAAAGTAAACAGACAACCTGGTGGCAGCCATCCATAAATTGAACTGATGCTCACGACGTACAGGGCGTCATGATAAAACTTTAACTCAAAAAGATTAATGGAACTTGTGGAAGTTTTTTATAAGTCAAAAACTAAGACATTATAACTTTCTAAGCCGGAGGTTCATAATGTAAAGACATTATTATAAGGACACATAAAAAGCGGCCAGGACTTGACTTACTAAGTCACTAGAACCGGACTTGTCCTTCGGACTACAAGACGCAATATTTATATAATTAACTGAAAGAACCCCCATCTTGAAATTAACCAAAACTTTACTGGATTAACTATCCATTTGACATCATTTTAAAACAAATAAGCTTCTTCTAAAAATATTAAATTTAAATCTAGAACTACATTGTCTATTTTTTTTAAACAAAAACTATACCCCAAGTCTTAAGGACTTTACGACGACGGCAGCTGGATACTTAAATACCCTAGGCACGACGTCCTAGCCAGCAAGGTGGTGGATCTGACGACCCAAACCCCATGGTTGTCGTTCTTCTTCGTTACAGGTGGTGTAGAGATTCTTCCTCCTTCGTCGCTCGACGCTGAAGAACGGGTCTGTACCTTGAAACTGTGAGCCCGTCTTATATAGTCTCAACCTGATATGAAAGTAATAAAGTAGAGAGAGTGATAAATTCAGAAACGTAGACAAGGAGAAGGACGGACGAAGGCGGGGAGAAAGGAGAAAAAGCAATTAACAAAAGAAAACCACTTGCGGGGAAAAAGGAAGGGGGGACAAGTTCCTTGGCTCGCCGTTAGAGCTGCATGAGCAGACGGTCATTGCGTCGACGACCGTATACATTTCTTAACTTCAATAGATCTAGTGATGATAGCACGTGAGCACGTGTGGCAGCCATTATTGAACAATCGTGTGTTTCAAATTAGTGGCCCCATGAATCGAATAACATCTTGAACAGGTGAGTGCTTATCAAGGCATCTTCTATTTAAATATCTTTGGTGTGATTATATTATTTAGGAACAGTTAATAATTTTATGAGAATTTGTGATATAGAAGTATTTTACTATATTTTTCTGTAGGCAGCATGGCAAGCGTATGTAAGTTTATTATCCGACATCATCCAACGGGAAAGGGTATGCGTTAAGGTATTTTATTCATAAATACGATAAGATTAATCCTCTTCTTTGATATCTAGTACAGTATTTATAAAAGGACTATATTTTTGACCAACCACGTGTTTGAATGTAGGAAGATACGTAATTTTATTAGACTGCAGCTAGTCAGAGAAAATAAACTTGGAGGTAGATTCAATTAACATAGTTTCTTTCTTGCATATATTATAAAAATATTGATTTTTAATTGTAGCTGTCCAATCGGTCTGATTGACACGCTACAATGGTACCGTCTGTCTATGTCTTTGTGTTTCATGTGGTGCTCAGTGCTCTTGGCTACCCAGATTGCAGATTGGTTGTCCTCGAAAATTTTGAGGACAAAATTTTTCTTTAGCATATCTCCCAGAAGACCCCGAATCCAACAGGTCTCATCTACAAAGTCTTCTATTTCAGTATGGGTTCGATTTCGGTCATATATAAGTTTCAAGTCAATAGTTCCTTTAATATATCGTAGCACTCGTTTTAATACTTGCCATAATTCTTGGCTAGCACAGCTTTGAAAGAGACTGAGATATCCCACTGATGCACACAAGTCAGGCCTTGACCCCAACATTCCGTAAATCAAGCATCCAATTAATTGGTGGCAGTATTTTCCCACCTATTGACTCTCAGGAATGTCTCGCTTGAAGTTGTAAATTTTAATGGCAATGTCCAATTGTGTACTTAATGGTCTGCATTCTTCCATACCAAAAGTTTTAAAAACTGTTGAAAAATATTTTTTCTGGGAAATTTCAAGAATTATGGAGTTCAAATTCTGGTATACCAATATACTCCTGTACTGTTCCCATAACTTTTATCTTGAAATTATCACATAAGACTCTCTTCACGGATACAATTTATTCAGGGTTTGAACCAACTATCAAAAGATCATCTACAAAAACAAGAACATAAAGTTTGTTTTCTCCTTCATTTCTCTAATATAAACAATAGTCATTTTGAGATCTTTTAAACCTATTATGTACCAACAATGAATTGAGTTTTTCATACCAATGGCATGATGATGTTTTCAGACCATATATAGATTTATTTAGTTTCCAAACTTTCGTCTTTTGCTAAATTCCCTTGGATACTTGCATGAAAACCTCTTCTCTTATTTTGCCATAGATAAAAGCACTTTTGAATACCATTTGGTAAATAAGCAGTCCAAAATTATTGGCAACCGCAAGTAAAATCCTAAGTGTTGGCAATTTGGCGCGTATATTTATGAGAGATCAACTCTGTCAGTTTGCTGGAAGCCCTTTGCCACAACTCGTGCTTTAAATATTTCAGGCTTTCCTGTCTCACTGCTCTGCCATCCACAGCCAATGACCTCGGAATTTTCGGGACTGTCCACTTCCACCCATACGTCATTTTCACTCAGAGCTTGTAGTTATCGATCGATGGCATGTTTCCAATGATCCCATTCAGGAGCTTCATGGCCTCTTCAAAGGTTTGTGGCTCTTCAAGATTGGCTAAAAAACTTGTTTCATAATCTTAAAAATGTAATAGTTTGTTTCCATTTAGTTCGGTTTCTGAAAGCATATCTACTTTATCCTTTATCGTCTGTTACATATTCAACATGTTCAAACTCTTATTTACTATCGCTCGAACTTCCCCTTTCATTTTATACTTCTTCTACACTTATATCTTGTTCTATCTCTTCAAGTCCATTCTCAATTCCTTGATAATTTTCTTGGGTGCTATTCTCTATTTGATCTATTCCACATTCAACTTTATCTTCATTTTCCGAATCTTCAATTTCACCTCCACCATAAACCTTAAATTGTTGTAGGCTATCCGGTAGTTATAATAGGGCAGCAGTTGCTCCCCCTAAATCACTACTTGGTCTATCTTCATTCAAGAATATCATATCACGTGCAAGAGCAAATTTGTTATTTTTCAAGTAGTAAATTTTATAACTCTTTGTGTGTTCGTCATAGCCAACAAAGATACCACTTTAACTTTTTTGGTTTAATTTCCTCCTTTTTTTCTTTTGGAATCTGCACAAAAACTTTGCAACCAACAATTTAAAGAAATTTACATGACTACTTTGTTGAAACAAACCTCATGGGGTGTTTTATCTTTCACCGAACTCTTAGCTGTGTGATTCAAAACAAAAACACTTGCATTAATAGCGTCAGGCCGATACTTTTTGTCCAAGATTTTTTTAGCTAATGTGGTTACACAACATTCAACTATAGTACGCATGCCTCATTCTGCCTTTCCATTCTGCTGGGGACTATACACTACTGTGCGTTGGTGCCTGACTCCGCGATCTTCAAGTAACATCTTCATTTCTTTGTTCACAAATTCGAGCCTATTATCAGTGCTGATAGTTTGTAACTCACCTCCCAAATTTATCCTAGCAGTAATTAAATATGTCATAATTTTTTCTTTCAATTTTGACTTTTTCTTTAAGAATAATACATTTCGGTAGCGAGAAAAAAAATCTCGGGCCAACATCATGTACCTAGATCCTCCAATAGATGATTCTTTAAACGGTCCACAAATTCCCCAACTTTTGTCGTTTTGGATGAACTTGCTGGAAAAGGTAGACGTTGCTGTTTACTATCTATACATGATTTGCAAAGGGGTTTTTCAACCGGCAAGTAATCCACTTTGTGTGAATTAAGGACATTTTTCACATGGCGAAAGTCTTGGTGAGCCAGTCGTTCATGCCAATCAACTAAACTTTCCCGTTTGGTCGCTGAAAAATTCACATACAACATGTAATCATCAAATTGAAAATTCATTTTAAAGCGTTTTCTATGTCTGCTGGCTGTTGCACAAATTTTCCCAATGTTTTCAACAAATTTGCATATTTGTTTATCAACAATCAAATTATGACCTCTATGACCTAAAAATGGTTAATTTTAAGACCCATGACAGATAACACATCATATATTGCACTAGGTAGCCAGGTATTTCCATCAAAGGCCTCAAAATGGATAGTTCCTACTTCCTAGTCCTGTGGCTTTAATGGTTGAGAAATCTCCAATTTTAATTAGTTTTTCAACTGGTAATATGTCAACATTTTCATAAAGTTCCTGCATGCAACACGTATGCTCACTGGCTCCGCTATCTAGGAACTGTTCAGATTTTCCTGATTTGGTTGTAACTAAAAAGTCAGACGCTATGAGTGCATTGGTTTTTAGTATCTTTCCCTTGGCTTTCTTTTACCTTCCGAAAACGACAGTATTTTTTGTATATGACCTTGTTTTCTACAATAATGACATACTTTGGTCTTAAAACAGTCTTTACTTGAAACAAATTTCACATTGGATGGACTTTCTATTTCTTTCAAGGTGTAGTTTGGAAACTAAGGTATTCACATCATTTGCTTTGTCACGAGATCTGATACGCTCCTCTTCTATCAGAAAACGGGCAATCAACTCATTTTTAGTTTTGCTCTTTTTAGGAACTGACTCCCACACTGGTATAAAATGATGGTAAAGTTCAGGAAGTGACATTAAATTTTTAATGATGACCATGGTGTCTGAAATACCCTTACCCAATGAAGTCGATTTGGAAGAGATACATTCTATCTTAGAAGCAAAAGCAGCAATTCCTTCACCTTCATAAAAACAATCATAAAACTTTTTTCAGTAGCTTAAGTGTAACCTCTGATTTTCGATCATAAATGGACACAAGTTTGTTTTACATCGTCTTTGCAGTAGTACAACTTAGTAAATGTAATAAAGGTTCTTAAGATGTTCTACCAATAACAATTTCTTGCGGTTTAGTATCCTTTTAATTCCACTTGGATAAATTGGCACCTTCCTCTCAAGGTTTGACCTCAATTCCTATGACGCAGTCAAGAATCTTGTATGATCTTAAAATTATCTTTACCTGGAATTTCCAAATTTACCAGTTATCTTCTCCAATTAGCTTGTAAAATATAATTTCTCTAATTTGATTTGATTGAAATCCACTCTAATCAAGCTACTGTAAATCTTTATATTAAAATTTAACTCGATGTTTATTATATTTGGGTTCACAATCAAGGTTTGACAATTTACAACAAGAACCATTTAATATCTCGGGGTTAAATCAATATAGTTTATAACAATAATATTACCGACAATTTGAGCAAGGACTCTCTCTCTCTCTCAGGACCTCTGGGTCATGTTGGACAAAAGTGTACCCTTATTGATTAATCTGACTTATTAGACTAAAACTTACTTACTAAACAATTTGAAATCCTTAAATCTATATACATTACAATCAATTTCCTCAAT
This sequence comes from Timema poppense, assembly GCA_902141375.1. Lineage (NCBI taxonomy): Eukaryota > Metazoa > Arthropoda > Insecta > Phasmatodea > Timematidae > Timema > Timema poppense. The sequence continues at coordinate 28,875 of CABFOV010003272.1, read as the reverse complement.
GAGGTTAGTCAGTGGTTAATAAGACTAATAAATATTGAATAAAGTTATTGCATTTATCGAAGTCATTATACTGGCCCAAAACAGTAAAGTTACGTTCTTGAAGTAAATGTTTTTTTACGAACAGATTGTTATGTAGTCTGGTGGTAGCTTTTGTTTTGGAGACAGTTACTGTATCTGAATAACTCACATGTGTTAGTCGAGGTCTGCTGCTATATTACGTCCCATCAATCCCTTGGTTGATAATATTAGGGTTGTAAAGGTATTCTTGCTAAACTTTCTTTAAAAAAAATACTTTTCTTTTTCCTTTCACTAACCCCGTCTTGTCGTTTTTTTCCTTTCTATCTTTTTTTGCAACAACCCCCCCGAAAAAACAAAAAATCCCAAACAAAAACAAAACCTCGCTTCTTCTTTTCTCTCTCCATCTTCCCCCACTGCTGGAGTCCATTTATTTCCTCCAAGCATAGTGCGGACATTATGGGTGCTTCCTTCGACAAAATGCAATTAACTAGAATAAATTAAAAGTAGTATGAAACAAAATAAATATTCACCTAAGAATAAATTATAGCTAAATAAAATATAAATTTACAGAACTAAGATTCTTACAAGCTTGGTCACCGAATGATTATTTGCCTCCATGAGTATACCAATATTACTTTAACAATTAAATTTTACTTTCACCAACACAAAAAAGTTTACATTGAAACTTCCAACTCACAATAAATTTCCCAACCTCCGTTTATTTCCAAAACGTACTGAGCCCATAACCTGTTGAAGACGTGTAACTAGCCGAAGAAGTTTAATTAATTTCAACTTTATTATTTAAATAAAAAGTGAGTTGTAATTTTTACACATAAACGTATTTTATTTTTCACACACAAAACAAAAACTGAAAACCATTTTCTTAAAAAGAATAAACAAAATGTGGCCAATCAACAAGAATTTAATTTCCCCAACAATTTGTAATTTGTTATGATTTACAGATAAAAAAGCATGAACACATACAAGGTATTTATTATAAATAAATAACAACATTTAATAATGTTCTGGGCTAAAATTATTTATATTACGACAATGAGGTCTAAACAATTCAACCTAATGACATTATCCCAACACCATCTAATACTGTTTTGAACTCACCATATTTTCTATGTTGACGATCACGCTAACCGCGGACTTATCATTGGAGTTGGCACCATAAATGGAGAGATTGAATGGGACGTCTTGTGGACCAATTGATGGACCGGAAGCCCTAGCGCACGTGCGCTGGACCATTGACGGCTCTACCCTGTTAACGAACTATCTGGTCATTATGCAAGGGGAGGAGCTACGTTCCTTTCCTCATCCCTCCTGTTAACCCAGCCCATTTCGTTCGCATAAAATGGATTGCCCCCAAAAATCAAATGCACTATGCGTCTTGTCCTAGTCTACTCACAATGCAGGAACAGAAGGTCTCACCAAAACGATGCAGAAAGGTCATGACCAGAAAACCATTATCTCGTAACTAGTGTATGAATCCCGTGTCAGGGTTAAAACATTATATCGGTTAAATTCGTCTTTGTTTAATTTACATATAGGGCCTTGTTCCTATTACACCTGACCCAGGTTTGAGTTAGAACTTTTGATCAGTTAATTGTTATAACATGTAGAGGTAACTTGTAACTATTCTATATGCCCCGTGTTCGGGTTATAACGTTTGATCTGTTATTGTTATATCATGTAGGGTTTACTTAGAACTATTCTATAGATCGCGTGTTCGGGTATGTTTTTAATATGCAATTTAGGCATAGGAATACTTAATTATGTAATGTTAGCTAGGGTAAATGCATTTACCGTAGGAGTGATCCCACTAGTTAGTGCAGGTTTTTTTTCCCGTGCATTAAAAGTTAGTAACTGGACAGTGACACTTACATTCCTGACTTTGGTTAAACGTTTACAAGTAGGTATACCTAAGAGCAGTTTGACGCTCTGTAGGACTTCTAAGTGATTTGTGTTACTATAAGCGAACATAGACATAGGGTAATACCTGGAGGTTACGAGTGTCAGTTGATCATGGCCCTTATGACTTTACACGCACACGTTCTTGTTAGTTTAAATGCACTTAAATATATTACTTTGTGCAATTTCTATTCCCCGGTAACAGAGCATCACTCGCAGTGCAATTTAGATTGAGTGTCCTGCATCCTTAAGTTTGTGTTCACTGTCATTTCTTTGGTTTGAGTATTTTGCCGTGTACACATATTTCTATCGTGTTCTCCTAACTGGGATTTGACGTCCTGCTTTACTAATCATTGCATAAGATTACACATATTTCTATCGGGTTCTCCTAACTGGGATTTGACGTCCTGCTTTACTAATCATTGCATAAGATTATTGAGGTTAGATAAATAAATTACCTTCTATGTTTATGTTTGTCACTATGTATTATTTTTAGGGTGATTGCCTAATCGGTATCTAAGAATAGAAATGTGTGATTTGCTTGTGTCACTGTGTTTAAGGCATCTGTGCCGACGTAAAGTTTTCTGATAATTACAATACGAAAATAAACTCACTTTTTTACTAACCTTTTGTAATGTTTTTAATTACTGTCCATTAAAACTTATCTTCATTTAAACTCTTTTCTATAGCTTGTTAACTTGATTATTGCTTCCTAGCCGTTACTATTTTCAACCATGATAGGAAATGTTTATGTGCCAAACTACACATTAGCAGTAGAACCACGAAGTGATGCACTGCGTAACCTTAAGGGGAATCCAGTGTAATAAATATGATAACATGGCGACATCATCATCATAAGAAGAAGAGATTGTTGTAGATATCAAACGCTTCTTGTTTACTCTCAATGGCAACCGAACGACAACGGTAACCAAATTACACTACAAAATATATACTCCAACACCCTCTCTATTTGAAAAAAGTGTCCAGCCCCTTTAGCAGAGTTCAACATTTTATCTCGGTTCACAGCCTTGGTGAGGGCCAGCTTACATGAAATGTAATGGCAATTATTTGGATATCTATTTAGGAAAAGGCTAATTCGAGACGGGTTCCTAGTTGTTGAGAAATTACAAGAAATTTCCCTTTTCTCCAGATGAAATTCATCAAAAGATAAAGTAATAGAATTTTACCAATATTTTTTACTATACTTAACATTCTCCCACCTTTTGATTAGTATGTTTACAGACTCAGCAAAACAAAATACTTTTAATACTATTAATCTACAAGTTTCTGTGGGATTTTCACTAATCTTCCACTTCTGGTGATCAAAGGCCTTTTAATTAATGGAATTAAAGAAGGTCCATCTCCAGCAGGCCGCAAAGCTCCCACATTTGAATCTTCAGCAGGTGCAGGTTACCTACAGAGGGAAGACTCGTTGAATTTGTCTAATAATCTCTCCTGAAGCTGTCTTGAGTCGTACAACACTGTCTCATCAATATTTCCCGGAGTAGACCTCTACCACCTTAGCCAAAGGCCAGAACATCCTCCTTTTACTTTCATTTTCCACAAGAACAACTTTAATTACTCTAACTTCATGACGTCTTCCAACTTTTCCTGGCCGCTGAAGCAATTGATCCAGATACTCAATTTTAACAGCTTTAGAGGCACAAATTATGGTCACTAGCTCTTTATAGGGAATTAAGGCCTGTCCCAAAATACTTCCCAACAAAATTTCTGACATTTGGATCAAGCGCTCCCACCAACCTCCCCACGAAGCAGCAGTGTGAGGATTGAATCTTCATTGAATTCATTTTATAGCCGCTTCGGATTCAATTTCCTTAAAATTAATTTAATTGAAAAGTTATCAGTTCTTACAAAATTAGTTCAAAATTAGTTGTCACTGTAAATAAATTTAGGGCGTCCTATTTGGGAAATAAATCTTCCTAGTCCAAAAAGAAACTCTTGTGTAGACAAGGACACCATGAGTTCTAGATGTATGGACCTACAGTCAACTCTCGATTCTACGACCTTTCACGGTTCCCTGGAAAAGGGTCGTTATTTCGAAGGGGTCGTTATTGGAATTTTAACAGATTTTGTTCCACCCCTGACCTTCATACGAAAAAATTGCATTTTTTAGACAACACGTGAAAAAGTAAATAAAATAAAACCTACCTATTTCTTGAAGAAGTCCATTATGGAGGCCTGCTTCTTCTTAGCACCAGTTTTCTCGACAAAGTCTTTCAAATTATAGAACTGAGACCACAGATCTTCACTAGCTCCCTGGCACTTAAGTGCTCTTTAGTAGACGTCCCCAGCTTTCAGAACATCTTTCATCGTGGGGATGTCTTCAGGCTCTTCTTCCATTTCTTCCTCCCCCTCTTCATCGCTGGACTCCTGCTGCTCCCTGATTATATCGGCGTCGTCAAGGGTGACCCAAACTGTGATGTAATCGTCTGCTGCTATGTACTCCTCATACGTGCAGTCTGGGGCTAATCTCTGCCATGTTTCTTCATCGCACGGCCGAGTGAAAGGGGTGTAAACGAAGGTGCTGTTGATGGGCCAGGCTACGGTTTCATGCTGGGGCCTACCTGCGGTTCTGTGGAGGGGCCTGGCTGGGAATTGGCGTCCACTGGTGGTGGGTCGTTTGGGTCCTCGGCGCTGGCAGCGGTGGGAAGCACATGGACGGCAGCCTCTTCGTCAACTGGTAAAACAAAGTGGGCGTGTCGGAAGCAGTTGGTGATCACCGCTGGTCTCAAGCCCCTCCAACTGGCGATGATTCCTTCCATGGCCCTACACACACCCCACTTTTTGACCTCCTTGCCCATGTCAAGAATCCACACCATACTCCGCACAAGCATCTCGTGGAACTTAACCTTCACTTGCTAAATTATTCCCTGGTCCAGGGGCTGAAGCATGCTGGTGGTGTTCTTTGGCAGAAACACCAGCTCGATGTTCCTGAGTTTGTCGAGAGCAGGATGTGCGGAGCAATTGTCGACAAACAGCATGACTTTTCTTATTTGCGGCATCCATCTTCGAATCAAAGCCTTGAAGCTACCTCGTGAACACCCCCGAGGTCATCCATGCCTTCGTATTAGAATCATAGTCACAAGGAAGGATGTTGCCCTTTAAACCGCGGGGTTTCTTGAACTTCCCGATCACGAGGGGCTTCATCTTATCACTGCCATCCATGTTGCAGCACAGAAGGACGGTGAGGCGCTCCTTGCTCCTCTTCACACCTTTGCTTTTATCCCCTTTCACAGCAAGAGTGCGATCTGGCATGAGGTTGTAGAACATCCCCAGATCGTCAGCGTTGTATACATATTGAGGCTGATATCACCTAAGGATGTTTTGGAGCAAGGGCATCCAATACCTCACTGGTGTTGGGTCCACCGACGCGCTTTCACCGACGACCTTGTGGCTGGCTATTCTGTGACACACTTTGAAACGCTCTACCCACCCCCTTGAACACTTAAAGTTTTTATACCCAACCTCAGGGCAAATTCATCAGCCTTACTCTGCATCATCGGTCCGTTTATAGGCACGTTTTGCGCTCTATGCTGGCTGAACCACTCCAGCATAGCCTGCTCCAGATTCGCGTGCGTCGCACCATTCAAATTTTGGTCTTTATATTGTGGCCTTCCTTCTGCACTGCATTCACAATTTCTTCTCTCATTTTGAGAATATTGAAAAGTGTCGACTTCGGGATGCCATGCCACCGCGCAATCTCCGTCTTTGTAACCTTCTTCTCATCCACTTCCTGGATGATCTCGTACTTCTTCATGAGCGTCAAGAAGGTCCTCCTTTCACTCATTTCATCAAAATTATAAGTTCGTATCAAATAAAAATAAATAGCGTGGGTCATCAAAAATCGTTCACAAAATCCAACCAAAAACGTAACAAAATCAAAATAACAATGTTAAACAATAGCATGGGCCGTCAAAAATTGTTCACAAAATCAAACCAAAATAGTAACCAAATTGAGAATAGAATTAACAATGGCAAAAGCAAGCCTGGCGCGTGATGTAGCGGCAGTCGCGCGTGGCTAAACATTGTCTTACTTGTGGGAGGGGGTGGACAGAGTCAAGTGCTATTGGCTGGCATTGATGAGGTGGTATCTATTTTTATAAATGACCCACCCCAGTTACTAGTAATACAGCGCTCACAAAGATAATTGCAACGCAGTGACCTAAATAAATGCAACAAACACATTTTACAGCAGATTTCCTTAAACTTTTCAACTTTTTCCCCCACATTTTTCACGGTTCCCCCAAAAAGGGTTGTTACTTCGAGAGGGACGCTATTCCCGGGGTCGTAGAATCGAGAGTTGACTGTATATACAGCACACATAAACAAGACTACAGCTTTTCTTACCATATTTTAAAATTAAGAGTCCAGCAAGTTCAACCCTGATTACCTCAAACATAGCTGCTTCTCTTACTTTGTCTTCTGGTAATGTGGCTGGAGCTCTCTGGATTCCTTTTGTTTCGTAACCATTACATTTTATACATTTTGAACGTATGCTCTTGATTGTCTTCTTTCTTTTCAATACCCAGAATTTATCCCTTGATTTTGATAGACTTAATGTTGCTCTACCAATTTATGATGACTTGGGAGTAGAAATGGCTACCGAAAATTTTCTTTATCTTGACGTTCTGACATCTTAGTTTTTATTCTAAGAATTCCTTTCCTGTCTTCAAACACAAACGGTGATTTTAAGTATATATTCTTTTCTTTGGTAAAACTTTTTTGTTGAACATTTTAAATTAATATCTTCTCTGACATTGTTAACTCAAAAACAGTTAACTCTAAGACCTCGGCCCTAAAGCTTCTGCTTCGCATTGGTGGAAAATCTAAAAATCCATGCGACCATTATCCAAATTTTAGAATAATTTGAAAAATATCTGCAATACCAATGATCTTCCTTTTTACCACTGACCATGGTTGTCACAATACCCCGTTTCTTCTCTTGATTTACTTCTTCATTTATCAAACCATCAGATTTAGGCCAACTCTCCCTTTCTTGACTCAACCAAAAAGGTCCCTCCCATCATTTTGATGGTAAAAATTTATTTACAGAGCATCCCAGGGAAGGTAAATCTAATAAGTTTTCTTGCCTGAGTACATGCCACGAGTCATTTATTCTCAATAAATAGCGTATTTCTGTCACTATGTTACTTACAAAGGCTCCCCAATATTAATCTGGTTTAATTCAGCATAAAGCAGATGAAGAACCACTCCAGAAATATTCTTCAATTGTTTCTGTACACAATGCTCTCTTCAATAATGCGGAAAGGCGTGGTCCAATTCAACAAGCTAGAAGTTCTAATCTTGGGATTGATACCTTGTTCAATGGAGAAACTCTACATTTAGCTTGCATTAATTGTACATTTGTAACCTGGACCCTTTTACATCTCAAAAATACCACTGTTGCATAAGACAACTTTGAGGCATCACAAAATGTGCGTAGGCTCCTCAACTGGATGTAAGAAATTAAGACACACATAGGAGTTTCCACCTGGGCCAACAAATGCAAGTCTTCTAGCTATTTAGTAAACGGTTTTCTTAATTTTTTTTTTTAAAACTTCCGCGTCCCAGCTTAGTTTAGCTTTCCAACGCTCTTGAAGTAATAGTTTAGGGTAGTGCATAACTAGACAACAGAACCGAACTGGATCAAAAACTTTCTGAGCAATGGATAAGATGATTCTTTATAATAACACTCCAGGCAGGTTGTCAACACCATTCACATCCCAAATAGGACATACTCTTCTATGTCCCTCAACAAACCGAGCACAGTAGTTGGTTCCGGCTTTACCTATTCTTTAATAGTCCTAGTGTATTCTCAACCCTGCAAATGAAACTTCACTTCAATCATCAGATTTGTAGCATTTTCTATAGAATCTTAAAGCTCTTCTTCATTGTCGACAGATGTAGCACATATGTCAACATAAGATGAGTTTTTAAGCTTAATTGACATGCGTTGTATTCTTTTAAGTGGTAATCAATCAATACTCCCAGCAGGAATGGACTGCTTTTCACCCCAAATACTACTCTGCAATTACATAATATGACCTTTTTTTATCATAATCTTGCCACCACAAAAAACGTAAATAATCATGATATTTCTCATCGATGGAAATCTGTAGAAAAGATCCTTTTATGTTAGATATGATGCCTAGAAGCAATGTCTATGTACAGATAATGCTATGATTATTTAAAGAGATGGAGTGTCTCAATTGCAGATTTTAAATGTTTTAAATGGATGCATTTGAAAGGAAAGGTTCAAATGAAAGATGTAGAAATGCCTGTAGTGTTTTTAATTCAAAGAGGGTTAATAATTATTGATGTGAAAGTTTGTGAACAATTATGTAATTTAAACATGTATATTGAACACAAAAGGTCAGACCTTGAAAATTGTCATGTAATGATAAGTGAGTTAAGTATTTTGAGAATACTAACATGATGAATGTCATTCAGAATGAATGAAAATGGCAGATTTCTTTTTTCATCACCAGAACACAATTCCAATGTTGAGAGGGTGTTTTCTTTAATCTCTGCACAATGGAAACATGAAAGAAATAGGATAGAAGTAGATTCAGTAAAGGGCTCATTGTCGGTGATTGTTAAGCATTTTACTTGTTCAGAGTCTTACAAGTATATTTTAAATCAACAAGGTATCTTAAAAAAGATTTGTTCATCAGAAAAATATGTTTAAACAATCAATAAAAAAGATTAAGTAATTTTGTACAATTACATTTTGAACTTTTATTTTAAAAAGCCTGCATTTTTTCTTGAATGTCATACATTTTGAGTCTCCTTGTCCTCCTTTTTGTCAAAGGCATCTGGTCACATAGTCTTAAGCGTCACTCTTGCAATATAATGGATTGCCGATGAAGAGGAAGTTTGCATTTGAGTTCTTCTAGAATTTCTTAGCGTAGTTTTTCCTAAAGGGTTACTCAATCTTACTCCACACAAATGTGGTTACTTTTCCTTTAGATAAGAGTATTCTCATCTGACAACACTGAAGGAAACAACTATAACATATTTTCATTTCATAACAGTGGAAATTAATAAAATTGCCTGATCGCACAAACTTTTACAAAATTGTATTTTAATTGTTTGTTATTACCAGTAGAGAGATCTATTCCTTTGTTTAAAAGCAAAACATTATAATTGACAAATGTGTATTTTCTCCGTGAACACAAATAAGTTTCATTATAACGGATCAGTGCCGCCTTGGGTCTGTATAGGGTTGACATTCGAGTGTCATGGCATAGCTGTATTTACCGGTGATCAAAGTGTAAGTAAATGGCAGGTTACAATAATTTTAAATGTTAGGCTCAGATATAATTTATTTTGTGGAAATGGTAAAAATATATTTAGTGTAGAACTCATTAGTTTAATATTGATTGATTGCTATCAACAAATATTTAAACAATATCATCAAATTGATAATCTATATAAATATGGAAGAAGATAAAGAAAAAACTGCTAGTCGATGGATACATTAGTTATTGAAAGATTGCTTCCTTTCAATTAGCACATATTCAATAGTGACTATTAAACACCCATCTACTCTTAAAGAGAAGATAGACTATAAACAGTAGCTGTCTTGGTGCAAACAAATTTAATTTAAATTTTAGAATGAAGATAAATAAAGCTTTATTCCTCTGATCCTATTATCAAACTCTGACTTAATCTATGAGTAAATACATTTTCCTATTACCAATGAGCATAATGATTTTAAATGCCTTATTACTTTTGAGATTCGGAATTATCAGTAGTTTTGATCAACCCTAGATTTGGAATTACTAAGTGGTTTTGATCCACCCCCCTCCCCCTAAAAGTATATAATTTAAACAATTTATAACTTTAATTATTATCTTTTTAGTTTTGTGCATATGTATGTCATAATTTAAATTCATATAAGAGATTATCACTAGTTGTAAACTAATTAGCAATTATTTTTATCAATTTAGGCCATTTTTAATGTTATATATTTTATATTTAAACAAAATTTCAGGAAACTCAACATTATTTAACATGTACTAGAAATATTAAATAAGTTCACTTAAACAAAGGAACGTAGAAACATCACAATTGAAAGACATAGATTCAAGGACCTTGATACTCTGATTAAATAGAATTTAGAGTTTTTTTATAAATATAATATTAATGTAATCACTAATAATATTTTCTTTACTACTTCAATTAACAGTGAATTAAAATTTTAAACTTTTATAACCAGAATGTCATAACTTCTTTTAACTTTACCTGTTCAATAAATTTAAATTTATTGTACACCCATATAAATAATCAGTTATTTAGGAACAATAATTTACACCTCTATGTTAATTATTACTAGCAATTAATAAATTGCATGGATTTTTAACTTTTCTACTATCATGTCTAACTATCTGTTTGGTTTATAGACAAAAGTGCATTTAAAAATGGTTAAATTCCTGTTGAACAAAAGATGACAAATCTTATGTAAAGAAAAGGGGGAGTGGTTAAAATTGGCCAAAAATGTGCTCCCATGATACTTGAATTTTGATAGTATAAATTACACACACATTATTTTTATAAAGCTTCTGGCAATCGCAAACATTTTACTTTCTTTCTGATACGCACACGGGAAAATGCGAAGAAAATACTAAGGTTTACAAACACAGTCTCCTATTGCAAATGAACCAAATTTGATTGAAGCTTATTGGATAAACAGCTATAATGGGATGAATAAAAAAAATATTTTTTTATGAAAAAATTATGTGTCTTATTTAATAATAGAAAAGAGGTTTTAAAAAATAAACATATTTAAGATAAATATTTTTATTTATTATATTAGAAAATATTACATTAAATGTATAATTTTCAGTATATGTTAATGTAATACTTGCTTGAAATACTAAAGTACTCAATGAGAAAAATAGCTAGCTTGCTGTTTTCAGTATTTAGACCTATTTGCATTATAGTTCTAGGTCAGATTTGAAGTTAAAGTTGAAAATGTACCAAACTCAAATTGAGTGCTTCTGTTCACTTAGTGGATAAAGTTCAGAGTGTAAGTTGTGTTTATCTTAAAATTGAGTTAGAATTTAAAACATCTGTTGTTCCATAATATTGAGAAACTCTTTTAAAACACATAGACTCTAAAAAAAAATATTCTAAATTAATAAAACTTGTGTTGTATTAGTGGGATGTCTTCTTTACTTTCCATTGTGAATGCTGGACTTCTTGTGCTTGGACAGGTCAAATGGATGCATGAAACGTTTTCCACACAAGTCACACACAAACTTTCTCTCTCCAGAATGTCTCACCATGTGCTTTATCAGCCCCTCCTTGGTATTGTAAACTTTTTCACAAAGGGAACAGTGTAAGTTTGCTTTTTGCAAACCCATTGTTTTGGGATGAACTCTTGTAATATGATGTTTTACATCATCCCTTCTTTTAAAACATCTGTCACACAATGCACAAATAAATCTTTTATCTTCTGAATGAATGGCCATATGACTTGTAAATTTGTGTGAGTTGAGGTATCCACTACCACATATGTCACATATGTATCGTTTTTGATGTAAATGTACACTTGAAATGTGGGATTTTAAATCTATTAGATTAGTAAAAAGATAACCACATATTTCACACAAGTGTTCTTTGGGTAATCCACCGGGCTGATGTTGTATCTCGTGTTTGGCGAGAGAGTATTTAGTTGTGTAGTTTTTCAAACATATATTACACTCATATCTTTTCTGATGACTGTACTTATGTACCATTAATTGATGTTTTGTGGAAAATAATTTGCCACAAAAGTCACAGCTAAATTCATTGGTTGGGAAGTGAAAATGTAGATGATTTTCCAAGTTTCGTTTGGTTTTCAAGCACTTCCCACAAGTTTCACATGAGAAGTGATTTTGCTCATAAAAGAAAATTTTCTCATGACCTTTTGGAATATTAATAAACGTAGAATCAATTTTATTGTAGTCATTTAGTTCAACTCCACCTAAGGAAAAAGAATATTTTTTATTAATTTTAACATAATAAAATAACAGAAATTGTAGCTATAATTTTTATGTACAAAATAAGATGGAATTTTTCTGACTGTCCAACATCAGTTGTGTTCCCTGGTATTCAGACAATCCTGCCTGTAAGAGTCTTTCATCAGAGTCTGACTACCAGTTCAGTATATCTGCATTATTTTATCACCGTGTCTTACTACCTGTTCAGGCTGGAAACATATGTGCAAATTACGCTAGTGAGTTTAGGATATGGAAGGTTGAATTTAGAGGTAATCTACCCACATTTGGGTAATTCAATAACTATTATATCATAATAAAATTGTAAATATACAAGGAAATTAAAATAATTTACAACAAATTAGACTCTGTCTATTGGCCTATTAAAAAGAAACACATGGCAATATTTTTGACATTAACAAAAAAAATCCTGGAAAATAAAAAAAATTGAGTTTATTATATATAAAAATAAGACTAAGTGTTTAATAGTGATGACATAGAAAAATAAATCTTCAGTATTTAGATATTCAGCGTTCCTGTGTGTTTCCACACAAGATTGATCGAGTTTGTTTATTTCAAATAAACTTGCTACATAAATAGAACACAGCAATATTTCCTCTGGCAGATATTTTATCATTTAGTACTGACCTTGAAGTGTTCAAATTTTTAAAAGAGTTCAGCAATTTCAAGTATGAATATATATATATTTACAAGGATCGTACTTGGTATAAGGGGGGGTGTTTAACAGTAAAAATTGTATTGTATAACGTCCCTATTTATTTGGGTGTCTGGTAGCCAACCCTAACTACTACACTACCGGAGCACCCTAGGGGGTTACATGGTTGGGCTGGACCCCGAGCAGTAGGGCTGGGGACGGTTCGTGGAGAATGAGGCTAGCAAGTTAGTCCAAGAAGATATATTTATTACTCTAGATAGAGGCTAACTACTACATAATTATGAGGTAATCCCCCGTGACGAGGAAGCACGCGTGATAACGAGACTCGCGAAACTACCCAGAGACCCGCAATCGACCCTCCGGCAGGGTTGACTCGCCAGATCACATGTTATATCGTCATCTCGTCTGACGGCAACTCTACCACACATGCATCAAGCATGGCTTCCAACATTCAACAACATGTGTTCTTCTCACACACAAACGTGCTGATCTCGATTCACACGAGTCAGAAGGTCCATAGGTAGCACTGCGCTCGCTCATCAACAGGCTGCAAGCTACATGAGCTATATGCTGTTCTCAACAGGAAGGCAACCCAATACTCTTTTGACTTGCAAGGAAATGTATAAGCGTGGGTTAACCCCCTGCCAGAATAAACCTTAATATAATTATGCTTTTGCAATTGAATATTTATTCTTGGGGGGACAATTTTTCTACGAGTATTTTACTGATGACTAATGTTTAAAAATCCAAAACCTTTTGGAAGTTAATTAAAAATGTTTATTGAAATTGGGTATTTGCGGAGTGATTTACATAATAAGTAATAATGAATGTTCGTTTTCTGATATTTGAAAATATGTTGGACTAATTGACAATGAGAAAGTTGGCCTATGTAAGATTTTTCCATCCCATTTATTTTTTATGTGAGTGTACTTAATGTCAGACTCTAAGCAGAAATTAGGAGCAGTATTTAAAGCAATTGTAAACTGTTTTGATTATTTTTTGAATCTCAGGGCAGGGTCTGTAACTCTTCTTACTTTATAAAAAAGCAACAATTCTGTGTTCCCACCCAAAGTAAATATCAAAGAAATATGTTATTTTGGGAAATATTTTAAGATCTTTTTATCACTATATCTAATTATTAAAAGAAATGTAAAATAAAATATCACAATACCTCCCCTCTCCTAGATATCAAGAAAAGATAAGATGCATGACATTTCACCAAAGAGAATAGATTTAATAACATACTAAGTTACGGAAACATAGTTCAAATAAATCATCATAGTATCCTCAACAACATATCATTTCACTAGGCAGTGTTGAAAAATGTTGTTTATTTTGTTATGTCGCTCTCGAGTGAGTGCTACTTTTTTTTCTCTCAGTTTGTAGCTATGTAATTTCAACACTAATAGCTGCCCTTTAAATTAATTTTTGTTTCTTTTGTTTGCTTATTTTTAGGATTATTTTTCATCTACCTACACAAAATTTTAATTTTCTACCCCGCTAAGAAGCTAATTATTGGGTTGGTTTAAGAAATTTTTAGCCTCACCTCCTCCAATTCCCGAACTTCTATTTTAAACCTTTAACAGTTTATTCTAGTTAGATCTTTTACTTGGTTGACCAATTAAAATTTTCTTCCACTTCAAAATGTAGTTTTTCTAAAAATTTTGGAAATTTTCAATTATTGTTCCATTTTTGTTTCTTACATTACCATTTTGAAATTTTGAGACATACTTGGTTATCATACATGGTTTATTAAGAACCTGCCAAATTTTGATTTTCAACCTCACCCTAAAGTAATTTTTTTATAATAGCTGTATTAATTTCAATTTCTCCCATTTCCAGGCTTGCATTTGGTAATTCCGTACGTAAGTTCAGATATCATTAAAGTATCGAAGAAGGTCCCTCCCTCAACACGCTTGACAAATTTCAAACTCTATACAACATTAAGAATTTCCAAATTTTCATTATGTTCTGATTCTTGGGATGGTCTTCGCGCTTGATTGTAAATTGTTCAACTTAAATCACAGTGAGAAGTGTTCTTATTTAATTGGTTTTTGAAATATTTAGACAACAATTGTTCAAAAGTTTGATTTCAAAATTCGTGGACTTTTTTAGTCAACTGGCGTAGTCCATTTGCATTCCTACCAAATTTTTATTCCATACCATACCTAAGAGAGTTTATTTTTCTCTTAGAATTTTTGGTTTTTTATTCATAACTTAGTAGACCCTTTAGATTTAAGAAACCTGAGTTAGGAAAATTTTAAATTTTAAAACTCTCCTGAGGTGTTTTTTGAAATTCCCCCCAAATGTTAAATTTCCTCCATAACAAGATGTGGGTGTTAAAATTTGTTTTATAAGATTCCAGCCCACTATATTGTGAAACTCAATTTTAAAATTCTTCATTTTTAAACTCTACCTGTAATTTTAAGTTGTCTCTCTTTCCCTCTAAATTTATGTAAATATTTCAATTTTCTGCTATTCTAATAAGTGTTATTTAGGTTAGTTTTGGAAATTTAAAACATTTCACTGTTTGAAGTGCCTGACAAATTTCAATCTACTAACACACAAGGAGGTAGTGATTTTTTTTTGTGTGTAAATTTTGAAACCCCACTTAGATATAATGAATATTTAAAATTTCTGTGAATAACTGAATTTAAATTTTTTGCCTTAACTAAAGGGTTTTTCTGTTCATACCACTCAATATATACCACTACCATGTTTCATAGAGACCTATTTAAGTCTAAATTTTTCATATTTTTCTGGCTATTTGGAGTCGTCCCAATAACTTCCTGCCATATTTCAGTTGACTATTACATCAAAGTAGATGTTTCTATTTGTTTTGGAAAGGGTTATCCTTCCATTTCTCATTTCACCAATTCCTACCATAATATTTGAAATTATTGTACTTATTTGGTTATCTGGATTTGGCCTCATACCGGTCTTCTTGGTTTCAATTTTCTACCTTCACTAAACTTTTTTTTTTAACTATACTTTTTTATATTTTTAGATAGCTCCTTTTTTAGTTGTATATGGTCAGTTGGGGTAAATGTAAACAGTTTTTACCGACTGTTTGTTTAACCTTGTTTAAATCAAAAAATCAATGAGAAATTTAAGTATGTTTAGGGATAAATAAAATCAGCGAATCCTTTAAAATTAATTTATGATGATTCCCAAGTTAAAAAAAAATTAGAAGGTTGTTTTCTATACTGTTCACATTTACCCCAATATATTGGGATAAATGTGAAAGCGTAATTTTGCCCCCTTTAACACTTTTAAATTCTCCTTAAAGGGAAATATTTATTGTGCCTACCACTTATTATTTCCTGAAAATAAAATTTGTTCTGTTCACATTTACCCCCCCAAAAAATAGAAAAGGAAAAAAGGATAAGAAAAGGCAGAATTTAATAGGACTCAAAAGTGTATTATTTATTAACTAAACATGGGAACAAAATCTAATATTTTTTTTTAAATTCGGAATTAAACTTATCTAGGCCTACCTAATAATTAATTCAGTCAGGAAATGTAATTTGAAATTATAAAGACCTCTTCAAACCACAGGATTTAGAAATTATTTCTCAATATCAGTCTTGGGAATGATGCTTTCATCAGGAACGTTGGAGAACAGAAAAGTTTTGGAGTTCTTTATCATAAAAAATAAATTTGAAGCTCATCTTCTAGCACGGTTGTAACTTTTCCAATGTGATAAATAAGCCTACATTTTCCCTTAGGGTTTGATTTTTTAAATTGTACAGAACAAAATCCTCAATTTTTGTATCAGTGCTGGCCAATGAATGTTTATAGAAAATCTTCAACATCAATACTACCAAATGTGTCATCATAACTTTCTTGATCCACATTATTATCTTCCGAGCCGGAATTAAAACTAATTTTGTGTTATACTCAGTTGGATTTTTCTTTTTCATCAATTGTGTTTCTTGTCTCTTCTTATTTTCGTTATTTTTTAAAAATTTTTGAAGCTTCAGCATCTTTTAATCTTTTTATGACTTCTTCGGTTGTTAAATCTTCTGCGTACTTCTGTCTTTTTAGGCGTTTATTCTGGGCTGGAATTTTAGGGTGAAGTTTGTCTAATTCTTTATGTTGAGGAATATATTTTTATTTTACTCGCAAAAATGTCAATCATGGATGCTGGTTTTTCAGGTGTTTCACCATGAATTTGGAGTGAAAGGTCTAAAGCAACCGCCCGAATTTCTTCAGTGTCAGCTTGAGCGGAGGTAGATGATTGAAACAACCTTTTAGAAGGCGATGTTAGTTCTTCTACAAACTGTCTTTATTTCTGCACATTTTCTTTTCTTATTTCCTTTGCTTCGTAGACCTCTAAATTAGATGGATGAAACAGTCCTGGATCAAATTTAAGGGGCTTAAAAGGGAAAATATTGGTTGTTTTAAAACCATTTTGAATGTTGGTTGGCTTCGTCCTTTCTGTCCAAACTTTTCCAAAACATTTAGAATTATTTTCTTTTGTTAATCATTCACATCCAACATTGACCTGTTTTCTCCCTAATTCAATCAGCTTTTTATCCCATAAAGTTTTGATAAGGCCAAAAACACATTTGTCTAGGGGTTGAAGTCTAACGGTCAAATGGCTGGGAAATTTCAGTAAAGTTATATTATTATCAACTGCAGCTTGAACAATTTGTAGGCTAAAGTGACTGGCATAGCCATCAAATAACAGTATTGTTTTCTGTTCTGTAATTCTTTTTCTGTTCTCAATCTTTGAACTTTCGGAATAAACCAAGACTCCATCCAGTTAAAAAATGCAGTTTCCTCCATCCAGCCATTGCTAGTGGCTGCATAAGTTGTGCCAGGATAAGTTGCTTCAGAAATATGTGGAGCCAGAACTGCTGCTCCTTTAAAGACAACAAGAGGAGGCAACGCAACTCTGGTAGCGCTCAAACAAGTCAAAACAGTTGTGCTCTCTTTATCGGAGCCCTCTGAAACTCTACTCAATGGTTTCCACTTTTCGCCCAAGGCTTGCAACCTAGAGGGATCACTTGGGAAGCCCGGCTCATAGCAGTTGAAAATAAAATTACCTTTATTGTCACTATTGATAGATATTATCAATACCTATAAATTTACACAAATAATATAAAAACAATTTATCAACATTGGCTGCAAAGAAATATGTTTGAATTTTCTCTATTGTTCTTCCAAATAAAATCAGAAACCCAGACTCACACTTTGTTTTTTATATGTCTTAAAGACTCAAACTTGTGAACTCTCTCTCTCTAAGGTGGTGTTACTCTCATATTATACAGAATTATGTGTGTCACAAGGTTCGAATCTTGGTTAGAATCAGTGGGAGTGGTGTCGCAAATATGTGATATATCAACTTTGTTTTTCACTCTCTCTTCACACTAATGTGGGTGCATTTTCATACAATTATTTTTTATCCTTATCCATTGTATTAAATCACAAGGATGGCTATTTCAAAACATACTTAAGTATTTTAAAAATAATTATTAGTTTATGGATGTGAAGTTCAAATTCTATATGGTACTCCAGAAATTCAAGAGTCATAAGAATTACAAAAAAACTATCGTTAATATAACAATGAAGATCTTGACTATAAAGAACTATTTCAAGCAATTGAAAATAAAAAATAAATATACATGTGTATCTTCCATGGTAACAAAGTCACACACAAAAAAATACAAAATTGTATTAATATAATGTATTTACCAGATCCAGTGTTCTATTTACTTTTTGTGACATAATAGATATAACAAGCAAAATAATATTTGTAGGTAGCCTTAAACAACTTTTTTACATTGAATTCTAAATATTTTTCTCTTAAAAAAAATTGTATTTATTTAAAGATTTGAATTTGGAATAAAGATTCGGAATTTAAAAATATAGGATTCAACCCATTTATAATTATTATGCAAATGTAATGGCAGGAAGGAACATTTGTATGCATCTTATACTATTCAACATTTGGCATATCGGCATATTTACACTAATGAAGAGGAATGCCAGGTCTCCACCGTGGTTCGGATTCCACGTTAAACTGTAGGTCCTTCATTTCATCTCACTATCACCCTACCATTACACATTAGCGTAAGTGCGTATAACCCGAAAGGGTAGTAAGACGCGGTGCTAATAATAATAATACACTAATGAAGTAGAAATAATAATGAAGGATTTAAGGGAGTCTATCCTCCTCGGTGGCATAGTTAGCTAACGTGTTAGTTTTGTGTTGAGCTAGACTGCCTAGGACGGGGAAATCGAGGTTCGAATCTCGCTCGGGTGAACTAGGGGTGGCTTTTCCTAAATGGTTTTCCACTTTCACTTCATACAAATGTGGGTTAAATTCCCCCTATTTTCAAACTTACTTATTGCTAACGCAATAGCGTAATTAGTACTTAGGCATGTAACCCAACAGGCAGTAAGACATGGTGCTAAGTATTATTATTATATTTTAGGGAAAATTGCTTCATTTGCTTGTAGAGAAAATTTAAAATGGTTAAGTTAACGACACCACAGTACATCTGACTGGTATTCAAACTCCTACCTCCTCATCACTAGTATACCAAGCCAGACGGGACTGGTGTATTTGTCTACAAACAGTGCTAGTATTCTTCTGTTGAAAATAGGTCTGATTTTAGTAAGCAGCAAGTTGTAGTTAGTTCAAATGCAAGTCGTAAAATCTTCTACTCCTTTAAGAAATTTGTTTTATCGATATTTTAGATTTTATTAATACGCTAAAAAATTTGTATTAAATTTATATTATTGTTACCTACTTCGGTGGTCGCATGGTCTTAGGCGCTGCTCCCACAGTAGGCTAGACTTCCGATGACAGGGAGATTGTTCTTAAAATTTTTGTCAGATGTTATGAGGGTGTTTTGCCCTGCATGCCCTTCCATTATCTCCCAATGCAAATGCGGGTACACTTCCTTTAAATATTACCTTTATAATGTACAAAACCTTAACATAATTAGTATATAAGTTTATAACACGAATGGGTAGTAAGACTCGATGCTAAAATCAATGATACTATTGCTAGCGATAAAAATATAACTTATATTATTATTTTTATTTACTATGCCTAACTACTCGCCTTGGCTACCTGCACAGGCCTATTTATTAAAATAACATAAGCATTTTTCTATAAAAATTTAGTAAAAAGTCACACTTGCGCATTCAGCCTGGACTAGACCAAAGTTCCGATCTCCCGTGTCAGGTTGAAGACACCAGTCAATCTCACTGCCACTGAACCAACTTGTGTGATAAAAGACTGCCCAATGTAGAAGAAATAGCTAACTCAATAGCTTTCAAGAAATGTTTAAAATGTCAAAAGTAGTATTTCCCCCCCTCGTAAATTGTGTCACATTGCTTTATAAATATGTATATATATATATATATATTTATTTTAATTGTGTGCTTAAAACCGACTAAGGTTATTTCAAAAATTAAAAATGGTATATTATGAGTTGTTGAAGTTGAATGCCCTATGAGGTTTAGTTTGAGCAATTACAAGAAAGAAGCTGCACCCTACCTTATAGGAATATAAAAGAGGGGGGAAGGGTGCAAATCGACGGAGCACACAGAGAGGTAAATAAAAATTGTATCAAGCACATAGAATACACAATGCTTTAGTGGATTAGAGGGTGTTTACAAGGTTTTGGTAGTCTAATAGCTTCATGACTGAAAGGACGAACAACTCCCATTACACTTAGAATACACAATAACGTATGGATTAAATTTCTAAACTGAGCAGTCAGACAGTGTCAGTTAAATGTCGAGTATGTCCTGCCCACCATCCAGGGGAGATAACCATATTCCACCAATTAGTAGAGTTATATGTCCCAAATGGGAATTTATTGTATTAGTTGTGGCTACCCAACACTGAGTACATATAAGAAAGGTGTACATTAATTTGGCTTTGACGCCCGCTAGAACGTGGCTTAAGGAGCCCCCCTACAGAGATAGAAAACAAGAGAATACCACGAGCAACTAAGGTATCGTGCCTACGTGACACACCCATATGATCAGGCAGCAACTAAATTAAAGAGCTAAATGTGAAATGGGTTCAAGCACTGGAACCGCAAGTTTTATTAGGCCATTAATTATTTCCTGGTCCTCCCGATGACAGAAAGCAATCGTCCTTATACTAGATCCACTAGGTAAATTCCTTAACTAGCTTAACGCTACAGAGCTATCAACTCTATGTAAATATACGCGGTGACTGCGCGTAGCTTCAGCATCACTAAATATCTAGCTAACCTAAAGCTCAACGAATGACAGGTAACTATCTGAATACAAATATACATACACTTATAAGAGTGATAAGAACACACACATCATTTAAATAAACCTACAATAAATATCGAGATAGGGCCTTATAGATAATATAGCAAAGCCAAATATTTAATCCTATCTGGCGGGTGAAGCCCACTGTATTGAGAACACATCAGCTTCACAGAAATCACACAACGTAACAGCTCACAGGGAGCCTTAACAACCTAAATGCCTAACTAATACATCTAAAAGGGCCTACTGTCTACCACAAGGGAGCCTGGCTTGAGACCTATCTTAAATTGCATGCTGTACTAGTACACAGCATATTACTATACCTAGTTCCCCGCTTTGATTACAGTAAAGCATTAGACATCTGTGTAGAGGTCTCCAAAAGACCGCAATTCAACTAGTCCATCAGAAGGATGAAACTCCTCGGTTGGATTAAATTGAGGTTCCCTACCCTAATCCTCATAAATGGCAGGCACACGAGCAAGAAATGCACCAGCAGTAGAACAGGTGGAATGTGCTCAGGTTGCACCAGCAGTAGAGAATGTGGCATGTGCATGGAGTGCACTAACAGCAGAACAGTTGGTATGTGCATGGAGTGCACTAACAGCAGAACAGGTGGAATGTGCATGGAGTGCACTAGCAGCAGTAGAGCAGGTGGAATGTGCACGGAGTGAACCAGCCTCAGAACAGGTGGAATGTGCACGGAATGCACCAGCCACAGAACAGGTGGAATGTGCATGGAGTGCACTAGCAGCAGTAGAGCAGGTGAATGTGCACGGAGTGCACCAGCAGTCGAAGATAATGAGTATACAAAACCCCTGTAGTGGGGGCTAGCTCTGGCTGGCCTGAGGCTCTACTTCACAGGACGCCATAGCGTCCAGCAACAGTGAGCTACGGTGCTGAAAAACAACAGTCTAGTGCCTTTGTAACCTAACCATTTATGATCTAGCCTGCTTCCCTGGAGCAAATAGTCCTGATCTCTATTCATGGTATTGTTTGTGCTAGGTTCTGAGTAGGTGCCCTTTAGTCCTGCTCGTGTGTAGTAGCTTGCTGGTCATTTGTTAAAACAAATTAACTGTTGTTACCTTATTTTTTGTGTTAAATCACATGATGTGATAGCATTACAGACCTTACCAAGCAAAATATCAAAGTAGAGCTTACAATAACTTGTATGACATTAATAATAACTTATTAATAGGTTAAATCAATGAAAATAATAACTCAAAGACAGATAAAGCAGCTAGATACGTGGAGGATGTACACAAGTGTAGCGGAGTGAAAGGAATAAACAGGGTAAGGTTACACATGTTAGGGCATGTTTCAGCATTGAGGAAACAAATCATGCTGTCACACACTAGAGATGTTCTACTATTGAAAACAAAAAGTTTCATTCTTTTGGTTCAGCTGAAAAATTGAATTTTTTCCACCTTGATTGCTGACATATCACACAGTGCACAACATATCGAAATATATTTATTGCACTCTTAACAATACCCTTTTTTATTCTGTTCCAAGCACGTTCTATATCATTAGCATTTATTTCAACATTATATTCATCTTCTTTTTTGGATATTTAAATAAGTATTTAAGATCATTAAAATATTCCAAAGTTCTATAAACTTGGCCCAGGCTAAGTTAGGCAAGGATGAATAATATTTTTAGATTTGAAAGAATAAATTACAAACTCGTTCTTTTTAAAATTTCCTGTCATTCACAAACATTTTACTGACTTTTTGATACACACATGGGCAAATGCAAAGAAAATATAAATATTTAAAAACACAAATTGTCCAATTACAAGTGAACCAAATTTGATTGAAACCTATTGGATACACAGCTATAATGGGATGTTGACACACACATGGTTATTGAATGAACAAAGCATGTGTCTCATTTAATAGCACAGAGGTTTAAAAGAATTAACATATTTAAGATAAATGTTTTTAATCATAATATTAGAAAATATTACATGGCATGTATAATTTTCAGTATATGTTAATGTAATACTTGCTTCAAATTCTAAAATAAATGAGAAAAATAGTTTGTTTACTGTTTTAAGTGTCTAGAGCTATTTGCATTAGAGTCCTAGGTTAGATTTTAAATTAAGTTTGAAAATGTACCAAACCTAAACTATGAGCTTATGTTTACTTAGTGGTTAAAATTCAGCATGTTGTTGTGTTTATCTTAAAATTTAGTTAGAATTCAAAACATCTGTTGTTCCATAAATTTGAGAAACTCTTTTAAAACATATGGATTTTTTAAAAAAGAAATAATTTAATCCCAGATTAATAAAACTTGGGTTTTATTAGTGGGATGTCTTCTTTACTTTCCATTGTGAATGCTGGACTTCTTGTGCTTGGATAGGTCGAAACGATGCATAAAACGTTTTCCGCACAAGTCACACACAAACTTTCTCTCCCCAGAATGTCTCACCATGTGCTTCATCAGTCCCTCCTTGGTATTGTAAACTTTTTCACAAAGGGAACAGTGTAATTTTTCTTTATGCAACCCCATTGTTTTGGGATGAACTCTTGTAATATGAAGTTTTACATCTACCCTTCTTTTAAAAAATCTGTCACACAATGCACAAATAATTCTTTTATCTTCTGAATGAGTGGCCATATGACTTGTAAATTTGTGTGAGTTAAAGAATCCACCACCACATACATCACATATGTATCGTTTTTTACGTAAATGTACATTTGAATTGTGTGATTTTAAATCCTTTGGATTATCAGAAAGATAACCATATATTTCACACAAGTGTTCTTTGGGTAACCCACCAGGCTGATGGCTTCTCTTATGTTTGGCAAAACAGTATTTAGCTGTGTAACTTTTTAAACATATTTGACATTCATATCTTTTCTGATGACTGTACTTATGTTTCATTAATTGATATTCTGTGGAAAATAATTTGTCACAAAAGTCACAGCCATATTCATTCGTTGGGTAGTGAAGAGTTATATGAGATCTTAAAGATCGTTTTGATTTCAAGCACTTCCCACAAATATCACATGAGAAGTTATCTTGCCTATTGAGGAGCATTTTCTCATGACCTTTTAGGATATTTATTGTAGATTTTGTTCTGCTGTAGTCATTGAAATGAACTCCACCTATAGAAAAAAGTTTTTATTATTTATTTTTAACATAATAAAATTAGTTTAATAAAATAGATTGTAGGTATCATTTTTGTGTGATGGAGTTTTCTGATTATCCAACATGGAAATCAAACTTTTTAAACACACATAAAAAATATTTGAATACTACACCCTATATATTTATCAGTAATTTATAAGTACAAGTTTAATTTTCCTAATTTTGTTGGGAGAGAGAAAGATCTAGATTAGAGAAACTGTATTTACATTTATGTATAAAAAGAGTGATAAAACATTTGAAGATCTAAGGAAAAACATTCCTTGATACACGTAGCTGAGATTCAAACCCCAACCTGATAATCAGCAACACCGCCACAAGATTAGATGTGCTGGGTAATCTACTTTGTTCAAATAAATGTGGGTGATTTGTGAGTTATGTTGAAAATAGCAGACACAACTTTCTTTTATCCTTGAGTTACATGTCAATATAATGTATAGCTTTCCTGAGTTTGTTATTTGGCAAAAATAAACCATTTTACATATCACTTGTATGAATTCTTCAAATTGATTATGTGCTATAGTAAACATTTATTTCACCATCTCAAGAAATAGACCGTCAAGTTCTACAACAAGCAAATCAGGAACACAATTTTCTGCATTTGTTGTTCTCTGCCTTAGATGTTATTTTTTACTCTTATTCTGTTTGTTTATAAAATTACACTATTCAAAGTAATGTTATAAATATTAGTATGATTACATTTTTAATTGTTACTCCAAACGTCAGTTGGGTTCCCTGGTATTCAGACAATCCTGTCTGTAAGAGCCTTTCATCAGAGTCCTACTACCAGTTCAGTATATCTGCATTATTTTAACCTTACTACCTTAATACCTGTTCAGGCTGGAAACATATGTACAAATTATGGAAAACTGACATCAGTTCACCTAATCGAGAATCAATATGATCTTGCCGTTATTGACAGTCCAGTCAAATATGAGTTAGACACATTAGACTTTGTGATCAATGATGGATGTTGGATAAGTTTTAAATCTAAGTATGGTTTTTAATATTTACTTAATTGTTCTAATTATTTATTATCCTCACTAGTGGTCGCGTGGTCTTAGGCGCAAGGTGACCAGACATGTCCTACATTTCAACTTTCTGTCCTGTGTTTGAGAGGTATTTTAAAAAATCTCAAAATGTCACACATTTTGACCAGATAATTGAGTTTAAAAGTTTAGTTTTATTGGTTTTGAAAGTGATTTGCATTTATAAACCCTGCTTTGAGATGGCATTTCAGTTTTTACTATCAGTCTTTGAACGTTTCCGTTAGCAAACTTGCCACACCTACATGTTTATGTGCTCATGTTCTATTGGCTGTGTGTATGGTATCAGGCAACCATTCTTATCAAGTGTCCTAATTATTTACCATTTTTTCTGTAGAACGTTTCTGTCTGTTTCTGATAGTGTGTGGCCTGGAGATTTGTTTATCTTATGTTTAAAAATGCCTTAACGTAAATGCCAATTTAGTGATAGTTTATCTAAAAATATAAATCATTTAAATGTGGCAGAAATGAAAATGAAGCGGAGTGCCTCATTTGTCCTGCAGGAATATATGTTGCTATAATTAATGAAGGTAAGCCAGTTAAATATCTTCATTAACATTAATTTTAAACAGGTTGACTGTACTTTGTTTGTAGGCCTATACATTTTTCTATGAGCAACGTGTTTTATTAGTTTTGACAGAATATATTTTAAATTTTCATATAGATTTCAATTATTATTTTAATATTAACTATAGAATTTATCTCCATTATTTATAATCTCTTGACTATTTTGACTATAATTGAGTAGCCTAGATACAATACTCGGCCAAGTCCATTTTTTTGCAAAAAGAGTTAAGGAAATGTTCTTAAAGTATTTTTCATGCTAAATCAGATTCTGAATGCGGTTTGTTAAAAAAACGGCCGTAAACATGTAAAAAATGTTAGTTAAATACGTTCTTGTAATTACATAAACGTCCAAGTCCAAAAGCACTTTGTTACAAAATCAACCAACTCCACATATTGGTTACAAGCCGGGCCAAGTCCATTTTTCAATTCTCAATAACTAGTTATCGTTTAAACTTTTGGGTAATACGTTGGAAATTATAATTATAAGTTGCCAGCTTGTTACAGAAAAATAATCCCATTTTCATCTAGTGTTCTTTATAGTGAAACTGTTTTTGGCCTCTCCTGGAAAAAACATTTGAACGGACTTGGCCATGTTTGTAACTAGACTACTCATATGTCAAAAATATAGACTTACTAATAGTTTGCATCCTATGTCTTAGATTAAAAAGAAATGTTATAAATTGTGTGCCTAAAAATAAATAGAAATATTTACTCTCCAGGCTCATGAGTCAGTTGTGCAATGCGTTTCTCCAAACCTGCCGGTAGTAATATTAACTAACAAACTATCATTAAATAACTTTTGTGCTTCTCGCCTCCTTGTTTGTGGCCTCGTCATCTAAGGGTTCGTCCAGACTGACAAGCGTGCGAGCGAGCGCGCAAGCGACTGGGTGGCCAAACTGGCGAGCGCGTGATTAGCAGCTAGCTCTCGATAGTTGTTTAGGAAGCTCCGAATCTTAGCTCAGTGAACAGAAGGTGATTTATTGTTGTGGTTTTCTCATCCTCTCTTCATGCTAATGGTGATTTTTATTTATAAAGGCCAACTTTGATAATATTGAAGTATTTTAACATATCAGTTATATATATATACTGTAACGGCGCGCTTTTTAAAAATAGAACCAGTTCTATATTTCAAGCGCACGCGCTCAGTCGTTCAGTCGCTGGCCGTCCCCTTACTCCCTAAATAATGTGCTCTATGGTTGTGAACGTTGCGTTCTAGAGACTAGGATATTTTGGGGCACGTATTTAATTACAAATACAAGGGTCACAATTTAAATATATTCAGGTTGCATTCTATTAGTAAGAGAAGTTAAAGCGAAGTTTGGAGGTGATGTACTAAGCCAGTTTGTTTTTCATGCTGAGTTTGTATTTTGTAGTTATCTAGATTACCTCATGAATATAAGTATAGGTTTATATTCTGAGGCTGTGTGCGTTGTATGTTGTAACTAAATTGGTGGGATAGGGGTAGGGAAGTTATCGTTGAATCTGTGGATATTGCATTTAAATCCATGATGAATATATTCTGAAGATATATCAATTGTATTCTAAGGCCATGCTGTTGCATTCTGGAGCAGTATGCATACGCGTTTGAGTGGGTTATATTTTGGAAATTAATGAGAGGTTTCCTTTTGAAGCTAACAAAGTTGTAGTAATGTGTTTATGCTAAAGCTCTGGGGCTTACATTTTAAAGCTATACTGGTTGTATTCCAACGCTATGCTGATTGCATACTCATGCTATGATGGTCACATCTTGAGGAGATTCTTGTTGTATTCTCATATATACTTGTTACATGCTGCATCTATTTAGTTTGCGTTCTAAATATAATATATTGACTCTATTCTAAAGCTGTGGTGGTTGCATTCTTGAGCAAAGTAGTTTGAATGCTAAATATATAAGGACTGCATTCTGAAGCTATTCTGGTTGAATTATTTAGCAATGTAGTTTACATTCTAAATATATAAGGACTGCATTCTGAAGCTATACTAGTTGCATTCTGGAGCTATGTAGTTTTCATTCTAAATATATATAGGCTCTATTCTGAAGACATATTGGTAGCATTCTGAATCTATTCTTGTAGAATTATCATGATATGCTGGTTGCATTATGGATCCGTGGAGTTTGCATTCTGAAGATGTGCTGGTTTCATTTATTAATATAATGTGAAAAGTTTTAAAGCTATTCTTGATGCATTCTAAAATTATTCTTATTTCATTCTCATGCTATGGTGGTTGCACTATGAAGCTATTCTGGTTACATTATGGAGCTATGGGGTTTGCATTCAAAAGCTATGTGGATTGTATTCTGAAGTTGTGCTGGTTTTATTTATTACTATACTGATTACATTTTAAAGCTATGTTGGTTGAATTCTGAAGCTATGTATTCATAAAATGTGTTATCTATATTCGTAGACTCCTAATTGAAGTAGTAGGAACAACCTGGCTCGTATGTATCTCTCTTAGCTACTACTATATTTATTCCCCGTTTCCCACCATTTTCTTCACTTGCCCATATTCCTGACTAGATAAATATTTCTCTATTTTGTCAATTTCGTGGCTTCCCTCCCATTTCTGTGCTCACTACCCCTTTAAACCACCACCCGGTGCTCTATATAATTTTATTTTTTTGCGCCGCGCCTTACTACACGTTCAGGTTAGACGCTTATATATTAATTACGGTAATGGTTTTAGGGCTTTAGGAGGTTATATTTAGAGGAAGTGTGTTTCCATGATCGTGGAGGGAGAGTGAAAAAAGTTTTTGAAAAAAGAACCCTCAATACATTCGACCAAGAATCGAACCTCAATCTCCCATTTATTGGTGGTCTAATCTACTGCAATATTAGTGTCTTAGACCATGTGGCCACTAATTTGGATCTTGATATTCAGCAACATATTTAGAATTTGAAAAACAATGTATCCTCTATTTGAAATTGGCATATGGTGAACGATTTACTCTATCTCCCACACTCGTAGAGTGTTTCTAATGGAACTGGATGCCGTTATATTTTACATTCGGAGATGACTACACCCAAACGAGACAAGATTCTGGATCAAGCTGTCCAGCGTCCATAGTCCTTCTAGCCGAGAGAGTTTGTCATAAACTGTTTTTAAACAGTCTTGAATAATTTTGATACTCGAATTGGTGGTCTCGCAGTAAAAGTATCGGTCATGGATGATTATTAATGAAGGATGTGAGGTTGAAGTTCAAATCTAGATGGAGTGTACGAGAAGG
>CABFOV010003271.1:52395-68444 GCA_902141375.1 Timema poppense | reverse complement strand
GTACTATTCTACCGTCCTTATCACTACCCCATTGGTGTAAATATGTGGATATCCCGGACGGGTAGTAAGACGTGGAGCACGGAGATGTTCCATTTCCTGTTAGAGTGAGAGCAGGATTGATCTCTCTTTATCAAGTCTCCCTTTGGGATTTTTCGTCATGGTATTTCGAGGGCGTATGTATGTTCCTTTGAATTCAAAAGTTTTATAGGTATATTTAGTATTCTTAACTGGTTCTTTGAGAAACTTCAAAGTGACTTTTAATTACCGGTGTGTTGTTTTTACACTAGACGTTCTAAACATGATGGTTATATGTTATCTTCCCCAGGAGTAGTCAACTGTATGAATCGGTAACAACAATCTAATTACAACCACCAATATGACGTCAGCTGTTAATTTCAAAGTTGATCACCTAGAAAATGTCATTAGATACTGCAGAGGCTACATTATTAATTAGCTTTATTTAATGAAAATGTGTTGAAAATCTTACAGAATAGGGCTAATGTCGTGTAGTTTTAACTTCCGCAGACAATGTCATAAATCTTAAATTTAACTTATATTTATTTTATTTTGAAATGTCATATCACACGTTCATTTAATCTTGTTTGGATTAAATAAGGCACACAAATGCCTTGAATTTGTTTTAAACCTAATTTAATTATAATATAGTGCTATTCCACAATAAAATAAGCGTTATATTTTTAAAAGGTAGAAAAACCTTTTTTAATTTCACAATAAGTTGAATTAGATCAGAAAGAGTGCTTGGAAGAGGTGAACACAAATTAGAATAAATGGGTAATGGTAAAATATCAATAAAAATAGAAAGTTAAATATCGACCTCTGGGGTCTTGGCGTTAAAGTGCTCACCTCATGGGTTTAAACCCAGCTGGGGTCGATGGATATTTCTCTAAAGATAAAATTCCTAGCACAACTTCCTTCGGAAGGGAAGTAAAGCCGTCGGTCCCACGTCGATTGTGGCATGTAAAATAACCCTGGAAGGTATGTGAAAATACCTTTCCCGGAAAAATTGGTAGGCCCTTTTGTTCTCTTTCATAGAAATTCTCATATTCTGATATAATCACTGGGTTCAGAAAGTGTACGTTAAATACCTAAAATAAAAACTAACAAGTGAAAAAGTATGTCTTGTGGGTCTTCCAGGTATTCAAACTCATAATTTAATGTCGATGGCAAAAAATTGCAGTTTGGTATATAAAACTTAGCCCCCTAAACTAAAGGTGCTATATATGTTATACACTTTAAATACATTTATTAAAAGAAATTAAACGTAGGATATAAATAGTCATTCTGATAATATATATTTAAAGTTAATTTAAATAATATTTATTTACGACCTATATTATATTCCTAAGATTTTGACTAACAAAATGAAAGAAATTTTTTTATAGTATTATATTAATCTTTAATTTATTATCAATTTTTTTTTACCCTTAAGATCTATGCGCAATTATCCACTAATATAGTAGGTTTGACAAAGGTAGAGTTAAGAAGAAATATGGTTACATTTATCTCGAGGAAGCATGGAAAACTTTTAGGAGAAATAACGCATTGCAATATTTTGGGATTTGAGATCCTGCCACAGTGTAAATAGTAAAAAAAGACCTATATTATCTTTTATTAGTCAGCAGGTAAGGGTTATATTCTCAACAAAATTAATTTAACTTAACATAAATATGTTTATTTATATTTAACTGTAATATTATCATACTGAAATTAATAAAGTATCACCCACATTGGTGATCGAATGGGTTAAGACGTAACTCTCGCAAAAAAATGTAATCTCCGACAATGATAAGATTGGGGATAAAATCCTGGTATGGTGCACAAAGGATTATTTTATAAATGGTTTTGTACCTCTATATTTACAAAAATGCAGGTACACTTCTTCTAAATTCGATCTTCTTCATCTCCAACACATTAGAATAACAAGCACATATAAAGGGAAAAGTCCTATTTTAACTGTAATTTAGTTAGTGCTTCCAACTGTTAGACAATCATTAGACATTTTTATAATGCACTTTAGATTAATTTTTAAGAGGTCCCTCTCATATTTAAATTAATCTTTAAAAAATGCTTGTGCGTTTATGGTGTTTGAGATATAAAAGTTGGCTGAAAAATGTGTGTGATGTGAATTTACTCCTAGTTTCCTTGTATCCTTCATACGCATCCCCCAAATGGATAATAAAAGTCGGTGCTAAAAAAAATTAGTACCCTAGTATATAAACAGTACCCAATATCTTAGCCAAAGCTAACGTATGTGAGTGACAATCACATCGACTCCCATCATAATAGTCTTTGTCACATTCAATATTGTCATGCGATCAAAATTTCAAAAGTTTCACCAAATTTATATTTAGCTAAAAATATTTTTTTTTCTAAATATTGAAGCCCCATCTTTTATAAATATGATCATTGAAATATGCCTAATTTAAGCTAAAAAATTTCAAAATTATGTTAGCTATAATTGAAATCGATTTGTCACGATTTTTTTTCTGTGTTTAGCACCAAACCTTACATTTTCAATAAGTATTTGCGTGGAGGGAGAGGTGGAAACGATTTGATAAAAATACTTTCAGAACATCCGAATGGATTTTAACAAAGACCTCCCTATCATGGAAAAATTATACCAGACTAACTAGACGAGAAGGGTAATGTGTATCAAATTATAAAAGAAAATACCCTAACTATTTAAAACGATATATCAATTATTTTAATGTGTATCCAATATATAAATTCTGAACACCACCATCATCACCATCATCATCATCAACAACTGTTCCCAGTGTTTCCTGTGAACTCATCAATTTAGTCATGTGCCTCCATCTTCCTTTATTCTTTCGCCATTATTCCTCCTTTTATTGCTTCCGTTTCTCCACCCTCGATTGCACACGGTTTGTTATCTGTTACTCTCATTGATTTCTTGTCCTCCCTTGCGGATTTGTTCCTACATACATCATTTCCATAAGTTTCTTTGGGCATCATCTCTTTTTCCATCCTCACTACATGTCCATACCAACTCATTCTTGTTTCCTCTACCATCTCATGTACTCCCTGTGCCCCCCACTCTTTCCCGGATAACTTCATTCCTTATCTTGTTTCTCCTCGTGACACCTAACATGGTCCTCACAAACTTCATTCCCATGGCATCCACTATACTAGTTTCGCTTACATTCAATGTCCATGTTTATGCTGCATATGCGAAAATAGGTACGAAGTACAACACTTTCTTACGCTTCAAGGACACTTCTATTCTCGATAGCTGGTCTCTTACACATCTATAGAACCACTCTCCCTGCTGTCCTCTTCTCATTCCATCCTCTCTACGTCAAACTTTCGCCTCTATCACGCTTTCAAGATATTTCCGAACCAAATCATTATATCATCCAATTACTTACAAACTATGATAATTCTATAAGACACATGGCCGTCAAGGACTAATTCCAATAATGATACATCTTTCTGCTCTGCAATAAATGTAAATTAGTTATCTCAGCTCATAGGAAAGAAGCTCTACTGACTAGGCTAAGTTGCCAGACCATAAAAGCTTATAATCATATTAAGGAGAAAAATCGACTAGGGCAACTTTCTTGCCTGGAAGTCACAGGGTGCGTTGTAAAATCTCCTCGTAATTTAAGACTTTTGCGATTTTATGTAAATCTACGGTATACGACTCCATTTTTTTTTAAACAATAAGCAAAGAAAGACCTCATAGTTGTGTTCTGAAATTTTGTTTCAACCTTTGAGTATTTATTTGATACTTCAAATTCTATTTTTAAAATATTCTTTGTTTATAAAATTTTGGTTTCTCTTTTAATTATATGAAAATCGGCTATACATAACTCCTAGAATCATGGTCAAAGGTATTTTTATTATACATAGATAAAGTAGACACAAACCATGCCGTTCACTCTAAAAATTATTAACGTGCCAAGTTTTTTACTTTGTATTAATTAGTAAATCCTGTAATTGTTAATAATATTTCTGAAATGCTTAAAGGAACTCTTAAATAACAAGCTGTAATAGCTACAATAATCTAAATATTCAATGAAACTGTTACAGGAAATGCTAAAAGCCTTATAATTGCAAATACATTAAATGCAATTATGAATTAAAATGGTACTGTAATTTTTAGTATTGCTTAAGTGTGGAGCTTAGTTCTAACTTAATTTGATGGGTTTTTTTCAGGTAAGTTACCTCGTTAACTACTCCAATGTCTAGAAACCTACAATAACAAGTAAGTTAACGCCAGTTTTGATTAAGTCTCACAACTTACTAAGATTATTACATGAACACTTTGTCTAATACACGGTTCCCAAACTTACATCCCGCGGGCCGCATGCTGCCCGCGACACGTATCGGACCAGCCCGCTTATCTACAATACTTTTATATTACTATCCGGCCTGCAAACTTATTCATATACAAAAAATAATAGTTTGAATAGTTAGAAATCTTAGAACTATTTCAAACTGTTTTATATTATTTTATCACTTTATAATCTTGAGTGAGGAAATTTTTTATTCACATAACTTAGTAATTACTGCTTAGAATATTTTACTAACCAAAAGAAACATATTGGAAAACATAAGTTTTAAAATATTTGTAATATATAAGTTATTTTAAATTTATTATAATATGGAATAGTTTATGTTGACCCTCATCAGAGCACACGTGGATTTAAAATGTCACGTTATTCTGGTATATTTTTCCAATGTCGGAGAGGTCAGAGTTCGAATCCAAGCAAGATGTGTAAAGGGTGGATTTACCAAATGGTTTTCCACATTCTCTTAACTCAAATGCTGTTAAATTTCCTTTTAGTCATTTTAGTTATTATATTTAGCACCACATCTTACTAGCCGATCGGGCTATATGCTTAAGTACCAATTACGTTAATGGGCTAGGAATTAGTAAAGTCGAATTTAAAGTAAGTGAACCCGCATTTGCGTTGAGGGAGAGTGGAAAACCATTTAGGTAAAACCACTCCCAGTTCATTTTTTCGAAATTCGAGCCTCGATCTCCCCGTCCTCGGCATACTTTTGGTTATTATTATATCTTCCTAGACTCTTACCCACTAACCCGATTAAAATGTTTATAGTCTGGATGGATAGTAAGACACACTAAATAATAAAGAATAAAATATCAAACAAAATGTCAAACTGTGGCCCGCAACACTTCCTGAATTTGTGACTCTTGTCTCTTGGTTATTAGAGTTTGGGAATACTGGTATAATGAACAGAGGGGACCGGGGTTAGAGCCCCTTCCATGAGGGCTGGTATTAATTTAATCTAGACGGTCTCTCAAAGAGATTGCTTGTCCAACCTATACATATTCAACCTATTCATCCGCATCACCTTTTACTCTCTCATGACCCCTTGGAGAGAGGATGTATTGTGGTCGTCAAAAATATAAAATTCGAGATTTTAATGGATGTCAAAGTTTCAAGACCCATTGAACATGAAAAAGTGTTTGTTTTTTTGTGATACCATCTGTAGCTTGCTGAAAATAGAGCCGAAATCATTTGATCAATCGGGATAAAACTTAGTATATAAGGTTTATGGAATTAAATATCAAACCTTAAAATTAAGGGTAGTTTACGTACAGTACGTACTGTAAATACATACCTTATCACACCGTTCCTTTAGGACGTAGGCAAGAAACTGTACATTACATAGAGTTAAAAACAACTACTCCGTTCTTAATCCATCCTCACTAACTTTCTTCACACTTCCCTATCCTTGCATCTTCACTTCATCAACATCCATACAAACGAGTCATACATGTTCTTTTATTCTTAAAATTCTTAATGTTGTCTACAATATTTAGCTACATCTTACATGGACTATCCCTTCCTTTTGATTCACACACTCTACCTTCATATATTTGCCTTGTCACTCGATTTACACTCATAAATCTATTTTATCAAAATCGGTTTTAATGAGTTGGATTAAAACTCGTATTTAGGCGATGTTTAACAGTACACAAAAAAATGACACATTTTATTTTCACATGAATATAGCTTTGAGGTTACTCTACATAAGCAGAAATATGCAATTATATTCATATATCGGTAACTTTTTGAAATAATAGATAGATAACTTATCATTGTATGGATTTAGGAATAATAAAAGTAAATAAAACTTTTATGTGAAGGAATATCTGATAAATTCAACATTTTCTGAGATATGGGCAAATATATATTTATTAAATATTCCTTTGTGAAATGTGAAGCTATTATTTAGCACCGCATCTTACTACCCGTTCGGGTTATACGCTTTAAGTACTTATTATTATGATGGATTAGGATTGTAAGGATTAATTAGAGGAAGTTAACCCGCAATTTGCGTGAAGGGGAGTGGAAAACCATTTAGGAAAAACCACCCCCAGTTCACCCGACCGAGATTCGAACCTCGATCTCTCCGGCCTCAGTGGTTGAGCTCAACACGGCTGGTGCGTTAGCCAACTACGCCACCGAGGTGTGTGAAATGTGAAGCTGAAAAATACACAGAACATATAAAGTATTTCTGTAACAGTGTCTATTACTTCACATATGCTCTTTGCCGAAATGTGATATTCTTATTTCCCTTAATTCTTTTATAACAATTATATTATTTAGTTTCATACATTAAATAGTTTTAAGCTAAATGTTGTCAATATTGGCACTAATTATCCACCTAGTGACGTGCCCTTGGATAAAAGTATTCAGTTAATTATGTATTACTAATGAGTAGACCTTATCGATATTATTTACCCTGCTAGTTCCGTTTTCTCATTTTACATAGAATCCATTGGCAGAAATAATAATTTTTTTAAGAGAGTATACTTCTATTTAGCTTCCTCAAACTTACTCACCACTTCTCATACCGTCATTACCTCTAATTGGGCAACAAGAATAGAAATACTGCTATATATTCAAATACCATTATTTTAACAATATAGGTAGGCCTATATAAAATTAACTAGCTATCTGGTCATAAAGTATCTAGAAAGTTCTTGGCCGCCATAATTTAAGCTCTGAGACACCTCCATCCAATATCCAATATGACAAAAACAACCTGCTTCAAATACCTGTTCATATTATCCTTCCATTGACGTACGAGGCAACCAACGTGGCTTGTAACTTCAGGCTTACCAACTAAAATATAAACCTGTCCATATAAAGCATAGTTTAGACCTATACAAACAATGTAATTAATAATGTACATTGCATTATATATTCTTACTGTAGGGCCTATATATTAAATAAAGTTCATTTCTAGAGTAATTGTATATATATATATATATATTAAATGAATAAATAATAATTATTGATTTATTTAATATATATAATGAATATAATATATATTAAATTAATGAATAATTATTATTGATTCATTTAATATATATAATGAATATAATACTAGTTATATTATTCTACATTATTAGTGTTATAATTATTCTATCAATTACTTTATAATACACTACCTCCATTACTCCATATATAACATGTTATATACAGTTCCCTGGCTTAAAAATTACTTGTATGTATAATTAACACATAAGTTTATCTTTGGATGACCGAAGTCTACCCAATAAAAACACTCCGCTATAAACACTGGTTAGTATTAATTTGTTAGTATTGTTAACAAGGCTATATTTCAATTAATACACAGTCAACAATATTAAAGCCTGTCTATATTTAACTCGCACAATGTATTTAGTTGACCTCAGTGGTATTGAGGTAAAGTGCTCGCCTCAGGACCCGATATTCATGGGTTTAAACCTAGCCAGGGTCAACGGATGTTCCTTGAGCGATATAAATCTGTAGTACAACTTCCTTCGGATGGGAAGTAAAGCCATTTGTTCCGTGCAGATTGTGGCATATAAGAGAATCCTGGAAGGTGTGTGAAAAAACTTTTCCAGCAAAATTGGTAAGCTCTTTCGCTCTCGACCAAAGAAATTCACTTGTGCTGATATAATCAGTCGTTTCAGAAAATGCACGTTAAGTTTTTTTTATTTTTTATTAGCTCTAAATAGAAATATTCTCTTCCATGTCAGTGCAATTTACCAATCGTAGATCAAACAACACAAATGATTGGTTTAGGCACAAAGTACTGGATTATACAAAAATAATAAATTAAAAGTAAACGTTTCTGGTTTTATAGCTAAAGCAACGATATATAAATATAAATTATATATCAATAATATTTGTGTTATTTTAGTTACTCCATAAGTACCTGTGTGTCGATAAAACAGTTAGTGTAAAACTAAAATAAACAATTCCATCATAAATGTAGAATTAGTTATAAATGAGGATATTATAACACATATTATTTCATACCATCGTATATATCTTTTAAGTGAAGTTTGTTTCTAAATATTTCACGGCTAGGACCATAAAGTGTTTTGTTTGATTTTAAATTGACAATAACAAGGGCACACTTGTATTTAAAACCAATATATAAGAAATACTACCACACACAGTTTGGTGGTCGAAATATATTGTGCAGGGATTGGCACCTGGTCAATCTCACGGCTATTTTCAGTCGATCACGCAATAAAACTACATCGTCATTAAAATTAGATCATTTAGTCTTGTAAACTGGTAAATTTATCAAGTACTTTTAAATAATATTTTAGTATGACCAAAATAAATTGATTGGCATTAATTAGTAATCCTATGAGAAAAATACATATTTTATTGTGAAAATGTACGTTTTTATTATTATATATTCCTAAAGGTGGAATTCAAGAGTACCGGAGTAAGGGCCAGTGGTTTTGCAGTCTTTATGGCAAAAATATTTAATTTTACCTAAATAAATCAAATATTGCTCTAGTACAAACATAGAGTTTAACTTTCTTCACATTGCTTAAACATTGAAAAATGACACCTGGACACGGGAATCGAACCCGGGATTTTTGGCTTAGTACGAAAATGCCCTAACCATTGAGCTATCAAGGAATCGTGCCGTGCCCAGGGTCATTTTTAACTCATATATTAAAGCAGAGTCTGTAATGGACGTGCGGAAATCATCGGCCACAAATGTGTGATTTTATTAAGATCACGAGCTATCAGATAAATTCTCTCTAAAACAAATACAATAAGTTTTAGCTATTTGATTCTTAAATATGCAATCCTTTACAATTATAATAATTGTACAAGTGGCAGCAATAAGCCAACTACCGAGTCAAGGGTGGCTGCGTTGTCTGATAGCTCGTTATCTTTAATAAAATCACACATTTGTAGACGACGATTTCCGCACGTCCATCATAGACTCTGCCTTAAAATATGAGTGAAGAATGACCCTGAGGACGGGACGATTACTGGATAGCTCAGTGGTTATATCATTGGCATACTATAACAAAGTTCCCGGGTTCGATTCCCGTGTCCAGGTGTCATTTTTCAAGTTTCAGCATATAATTGAGGTTTGTTTAATTTATATGCGTGGCAGGGTATGTGTTGGAGGTCACTTATGAGACAATTTCAAAATATAAAATGAATTGTAAAAAGGAACTGCACTTTCTCGATAATTTTTTAATCTAGCTTTATATTGTGCTTTTAGGAGCTTGCAAGAGAGTAGAGAAGTGTTGACTTTAAATGGTACAATGCACCTATTAGGATACGCAGATGATTTAGCTTTGTTGAACCGGATCCGGACAACTGGGCTCCGCCATTTGGGCCCCGCGAACTGGGCGTCAGGACAACTGGGCGCCAAAAGTAACCCCACATTTTTTTCTTATAAAAAATTTTTCGCTTTTTTTTCTGGCAAAATGCAATGCACTTTTTTTTCTTTTTAATTAAAAAGTTATGAGTAAAATTAGAAGATCCACTCTTTGAATATGCGCAACATCATATTTTATTTAAATGTTCTTTGTCTTGTATTAATGCATTGTAATAGCTAGATTAGGTTATGTTAGGTATAGGTTAACTTTATAAATATGACTTATTTAAGTTTCCTCTACTAAGATTTTTCCGAACAGCTCTAAAATTAATATTTACATAATTGAAAAATATATGATGTTGCGTTGAAAAATATGATTAGTTTAAAAAAAGTTCATTTTTAGTTTTTACCCATCACTTTTTAATTTTAATTGAAGAATATTTGAAAAAAAATGGTGCATTTTTTTATATTCTAAAAATAGTGCATTGCATTATACTGGAAAAAAGTTAATTAAAAAAATAAATAAAAAATTGTTTTTAACGTCCAGTTGTCCTGGCGCCCAGTTGTCCTAGACCGTTGTTGGACAACTGTAAGGAAGCTGTGGCAAGAATTGTAGACATTTTATTAGCGGCTAGAAAGGAATCAGGTTTTTATGTGTACGTTGAAAATCATAATTTTATGATCACACAAGAAAAACAGATTGGGGAGGATAATTCAGAGAAGACTGAGAACAACATATCATTTGACAGGGTTAATGAGTTTAAATATTTAGGGACAATTTTAATCAGGAATAACGATATTAGATTGGAAAGTAGGAAAAGAATACAGTCATAAAATGCATTCTATTACTCGGTCATTAAGTTGTCATATCTCCTGCTACAAAGTAGTTTAAAAATCAGAATATATAAAACAATAAATATATAAATATATAAAACAATAAATAAACTGTTCTCTTTGGGTGTGAAACGTGGTCTTTGACCTTATATGACAAAAACAAATTAGGGTATTCGAAAAGAACGTGCTTAGGAAGATATTTGATCCAGACAGACATGAGGCTATTGGAGAGTGGATTAGGTTACATAATGACCGAATGTCATAAAGTAAGTAAGTAATATTTTTTTTCTAGGAATCTGGGGACATATTGTACCACCCCCTTCTCCTCTACTGGACAAGGGCAGGTGAACACGTACAATAAGGTAAAGAGGGCAAGAAAACAACAGGAAATGATTTAATTGCAGAAGAGCGTTAGGACCACATATTTGTTGATAGGCCTATACTTGGACCTATTCAATAATCTGTCGCCATGAACCCTTCTCAATCACCATCCACTACTATACCTTAATACTCAAAAGGAATGGTACGAGAGTCTTTTGTTTGATCAGCCAAAATTACTTTGAACTTGTCGATGTAAATTAAAGATTGCGAGTCTAATAAATAAATATTTATTTGAGAAAAGATTAACAATAATTATATATGTATATATGTGAATATATGTATACAAGTAACAACAGATAGTTAGAAGAGAATTACATACAATAAAAGGAAAAAAAAGGGTTATGCCCATAACTATACTGAGGCGCTGTATCCATAGCAACCTTGTCCTAACAATCACATTTACAACGTAGCTATTACATAAACAAAAAAAAGGGGTAAAGGGGTTATGCCCATAACTATACTGAGGCGCTGTAGCCATAGCAACCTTATCCTAACAATTACATTTACTACGTAGCTTACGGCCCCTTAACAGGCCTCAGCGGCAACCCGCAGTGCGCTTCAGCGCTAAACATTACATTTTACAAAGGAAAGTTACGTACGCTTCATAGTTACAAAACATTGGCGTATTACTTAAATGGCAACCCAAAAAAGAAAGTAAAATATTTATATTATTCTTAACCCAAATTAATCCAGGCATTCGCCTTGTAAAGGTAAGTTAAAAAAATATACAAAAGGTCCCTCATAGTTTCAATCTCGGGACAACAAGCCGGAAGGGCCAAACCCTGGCAATATATTTAACAAATTATAAATAGCATTACGTCATATTAATCTACGTACTTAGCCATTCTTACAATATTACAGAAAATGACAGATGAAAGTCGAAAGGAAATTTAGAATGTACTGGCCAAAAAGAGAATTTAGACCTAACCTATAGTCTATTAAAATATTCTTTAACTATTTTCCAAACAGTAAATTTTGAGTAGTACGGCCGAAATTTGAATTTATACCTTTGGGAATAATCCCATCCCGTGATGTGTGTCCAAGACACGGACAAACCAAGAAGTGCTGCTTAAGGCAAACGACATCAGATTATAAGCAATTTTTCTCTGAGAGGAGGGGAACATAGGGGAAGCCAAAAGAACATAGTAGAACATTCACATGAAACAGCGGGATTGGTGGTAAAGAACAAATAGGTCATTGGAGAGACGTCTGGAACATCACGTGATCACCATCTGACCACTTCCCATGGGGCAACGCGAGAAATGCCACGCTCACCACGCCACACCTCCACAGTCTATCAGTTACGCCTTTTCACTCGGGGCGAGAACAATGTACGCGGGCCGGGATGTATGTTGATGAGACTTCACACACAGAGACCGAGAAACGGGGCAGTTTTGGTGAGTCTTGTTATGTCCACTCTTCGTGGTTGTAGACTTGGTGTTATTTAACTCATATTTGCTTCTTGCTTGTAACGTTGATCTCAAGCAACGTTACAATATATATTTGAGGAAATATTAAATAAATGATTAAATATGAGATTTAAAGAAAAAAAAATACTATAAAATAGTTTATAAGCGATGGATGATCGCGGGACCTTTGATCTGTTTATAAGAATATTGCCTACTCTTGGTCTATGGCATCAATCTCGCAATAGACGATAAGCTTGGGGTTGGTATCCTAGTAAGTGGTTATAAGGGTGGGTTTTCCAAAATTGTTTTATATTCTCCCTCCACGCAAATGCGGGTACACTTTCTCTAAAATTTTACATTCTTCCTTCTTAGAATATTAACCTAGCTGGTTCATAGGAATTTAACCCGAGCCATAGGTAAGACGAGTCCCTTGTCTCTTAGATAATTAGTAATATATTCAAAATCTTTATTTAAACGGGTAGTAAGACGCGGTGCTAATAATAATAATAATAATTTATTTAAACATTTATTTTCAAGATAAGTTTGTTTATATTCTTATGATGAGCAAAAGCATCAAAATCATAATGAGTTATACTTCTTGAATCTGAGCTATTAATTTATTGATATATGGTAAAGGGAAGCTAAAATATATCTGGAAATATTACATTATTGTTAATAATATACTCTGATATACTCTTACTAATTATACTAGTTTTGTATTAAGTTTTCCCAGGCTATTTTTTAATTAATGTTGTCTAAGTAGATCCAGATTAAATACTCATTTTAATTTTTATATAATTAACTTATAAAATTATGTAATTATATGAATACAATACAAATTTGAACACTCTAATTATTATTAGCTATTATATTTGATACGCGCCTCGGTGGCGTAGTTGGCTAACGCGCTAGTTTCGTGTTGAGCCAGACTGCTGAGTACGGGGATATTGAGGCTCGAATATCGGTCGGGTGAACTGGGAGTGGTTTTTTTCTGAATGGTTTTCCCCACTCCCCCTACACGCAAATGCGGGTTCACTTCCTCTAAATTCAACCTTTCCAATGTTTAAAACCATTAGCCTAATTAGTACTTAAGCGTATAAGCCGAACGGATAATAAGATGTGGTTCTAAATAAATAAATAAAAATTATATTCGATAGTTACGATTAGGGCCGCATCTAAATATCATATAATTTAAAATGAAAAATGACACCTGAAAACGGGAATTGAGGCCGAGACCTTTGACTTAGTATGTCAATGCTCTAACCACTGAGCTATCCAAGAGTCATCTAAAAGTTCTATTGGTGGTATAAAGACCTTACGAATAGACTATGGCTGCGTTTTATCATTTCTCTATCTTAATTGATCACTCGTATGTATTTGACAAGTTCAGCACGTCCATCACAGCCTCTGTCTTAAAACATGAGTTATTAATTACCCTGGGCACGAGACGACTGGTGGTAAGAGAATTGGCGTAATAAGTCAAAGGTTCCGGGTTTGATTTCCGTGTCAAGATGTCATTTTTCAATTTAAAGAAAATTCTCTGTTATTTTTTTAGCACTTGGTCTTACTACACGCTAATATGTACTAATTACGCTAGTGGTTGTACTTAAAGGAAGTTTACCCGCATTTGCGTGAAGGGAGAGTGGGAAACCATTTTGGAATAACCACCCTCAGTACACCTGACTGAAATCCAACACTCAATCTCCCAGTCATCGGCAGTCCAATCCACTGTGGTAGTAGCGCCTTAGACAACGCGGCCACCGAAGCGGGTTCTATTATTGTTGAATTAATAAAGATACTCAGCTAAATAAATAAATAAAATTAAAGAAGAACAGAAAGTAAAATGAAGATTAATAAACACCTTCCCTCACCTCTGACAAGACGTGTGTTAATCACAACTTGTGAATGTGTGGAATAACAGACCACC
The DNA here is from genome assembly GCA_902141375.1 of Timema poppense. Taxonomy (NCBI): domain Eukaryota; kingdom Metazoa; phylum Arthropoda; class Insecta; order Phasmatodea; family Timematidae; genus Timema; species Timema poppense. The sequence goes on along the minus strand of CABFOV010003271.1, from coordinate 54,242 downwards.
CCCGTGGTTCGGATTCCACGTTAATTGTAGCTCCTCCATTTCATCTCACAATCACCCTACCATTACACATTAGCGTAAGTGAGCATAACCCGAACGGGTAGTAAAACGCGGTGCTAATAATAATAATAAAAATAATAATTAATAAACAGATACTCGCATATGTGGACACGTTGACCAAATGTCAGGTTCATTTAATCTGATTTTATTTTCACTGGGGGCCAGATCTTGAATCCTTACCGGAGATAGGCCTACTGGTAGTGTTTTTTTAAATATTTGTCCACTCTCCCTCACCGCAAATGTAGGAACATTTACTCTAAATTCGTAATTAGGATTCTTTCAGTCTGGATGGTTATTAAGATTTTCGGAAAGAAGGAAATGATATAAATTCATAATATTTATCCTATAACTGTCAAAGTTACGTTAGATTAAGAACAAATGGTTTGGCCTATTAATATATAAGATTAGATTTGACAGTTCTTAAAAATGCAATAAAAGCTAATATAATGGTGATTTAGTTATTGATTTTATTTACCATTTAAAGTATTTTGTGATTGTGAAAGCTACCATAAAGAGTGTATGTAATAGAATTAGCTTCAGTTTGAGTGGCATTTTTTTTATGAGAGATGCTTTGTAGTTGTTTTAACGTTAGTCTCAAAAAACGAAAATAAATATTTTCTAAACATTGTGAACAAAATAAAAAGAGCCACAATGTAATAATATTTGGTACAGTAATGTCAAAATTCATAATGTATATACCATGATTTTAAATTTGTTCAAAATTTTCTATCATAATAACCATGTTCATAGCACAAGTTAGTAAACATGTCAAACAGTAGACCTATTATATTATTTTTCTGGAGTATCAATAGTTTGTGATAGTTTTTACAAAATAATAATTTTATTGTTTTTTAATAATTTTAAAATTATTTTATTATCTCACAAACAATCATAAAACTGAAAAATGTTTCTTGCGACGTAAACATTAATAATGTATAAGGTTTCTGTTTTTTCATGTATCATATTACACGTCCAGGGTATTCACATATTTACACTAATGGGGCGGGGATGAGGAAGAGAGAATATTACCGTGCTCCACGTCTTACTACACGTCCAGGGTATTCACATATTTACACTAATGTGGTAGAGATGAGGAAGGTAGAATAGTACAGTGCTCCACGTCTTACTACCCGTCCGGGATATCCACATATTTACACTAATGGGGTAGAGATGAGGAAGGTAGAATAGTACCGTGCTCCACGTCTTACTACCCGTCCGGGATATCCACATATTTACACTAATGTGGTAGAGATGAGGAAGGTAGAATAGTACCGTGTTCCACGTCTTACTACCTATCCTGGATATCCACATATTTACACTAATGGGGTAGAGATGAGGAAGGTAGAATAGTACTGTGCTCGACGTCTTACTACCCGTCAAGGATATACACATATTTAAACTAATGGGGTAGAGATTAGAAAAGTGGACTTTAGATGAAAATAAATAAAATTGGCGTGGAGGGAGAATGAATAACCAATTAAGAAAAACCAACCCCAATATACCTGACAGGGACTCGAGCCCCAATCTCCCCATAATAAGATGTCCCGTCAAAATTAAGAGGGTGATTCTTGAAACGATTCTGCTCCCTAGTGGTTATGTCAAATTCTACTACCTATAAAATAAGAGGGATTAAAGTAATTGGGAAAATAAAATCAACTTATTTTCAGTCGATGTATAAAATATCAGCACAATGTCGATCTTTTGAAAAGAAGAAGCATGCGTCACCAGCTTTAAAAGCATCTACGTAACCGATTCATGTCACTCCCCTTCACCCCCTTGAAAAGCACCCC
>CABFOV010003271.1:15910-52268 GCA_902141375.1 Timema poppense | reverse complement strand
CCCCCCCCTTCGCCACTAACCTTCTTCGTTGATGCTGTAGACATCTCGTCAACAGCCACTAGAGTTACGAGTCGCCAGAACTGAGTCTCGGTAAATATTGGATTACAAAAGGCAAGAGTAGAACAATGGGTTAAAAAGAGACAGATATATCTATAGAAAGAGATAGAAGCGAAAGATATGGTAGCAAACGTTAGTGTCTGAGCTGTCAATGGCAGCTGTCTTTCGTAGCTTGGTCGTTGCAGTGTGTCCTCGTCTTTTCACAGCAACGCAGCCAACATGTCTGCCCACATAATGATAAACACAGTCCTACTGTTCCACGACTAGCTCTGGAAACATTAGACCGTTTCTACCTCTTGCAGAGATAGCATATCTCCCCTTTAAGAAACTCGACTATAAAGTTAACAATTCCAAACGAAAAGAGGGACGGGGATGTCAAATTCAGTACAAGCTTTTGTTGATAATATAAATTACGTATGATCGCAATAGGAAGGACATTTTAGAACAAATACTCACTTCAATTTTAGAACAAATACTGACTTCCAATATATAACAAATACTCACTTCCAATATAAAACCAATACTCACTTCCATTTTAGAACAAACACTCCCTTCCATTTTAGAACAACTACTCATTTTCACTTTAGAACAACTTCTCACTTCCATTTTAGAACAAATACTCATTTCCATTTTAGAACAAATACACACGTCAATTTTAGAACCAATACTCACTTCTATTTTAGAACAACTACTCACTTCCACTTTAGAACAAATACTGACTTCCAATTTAGAACAAATTCCCACTTCCAGTTTAGAACAAGTACTCCCTTCCATTTTAGAACAAATACTCCCATTTTTGAACAAATACTTCCAATTTAGAACAAATACTCACTTAAATTTTAGAACAAATACTCACTTCCAATTTAAAACAAATACTCACATCCATTTTAGAACAAATACTCACTTCCAATTTAGAACAAATACTTACTTCCATTTTAGAACAATTACTCTCTTCCAATTTAGAACAAATACTCACTTCCATTTTAAAACAGATACATTCATTTTATGTTCAACGTTAATAGCATCTTATCATATTTCCAGTATTATTATTATTAGCACCGCGTCTTACTACCCGTTCGGGTTGTACGCACTTACGCTAATGTGTAATGGTAGGGTGATTGTGATATGAAATGGAGAACCTACAGTTTAACGTGGAATCCGAACCACGGTGGAGGCCTGGCATTCCCCACATTCACAAGATGTCTTGTCAGAGGTGAAGGAAGGGTTTGGTAATCAGATAAAGCTGTGCCAGGACCGAGGATTGAACCCCGGCCGCCAGCACAGAAGTCTGACACCTTACCCCTAGATCGCCAGGTCACTGACTATTTCCAGTATTATTTTATAGACATGTATAATACCTATCAAACGTGATAGGTCACTTGACCTGACGTATGAATATATTCAGGAAATTTTAGTAAATTTTATGACTGTCAGATTCTGCTCAGCCTACATATTATTATTCTTAAATCAACCAACCAAAGGATTGTTTGCTGTTATTTCCATCCATCGAGAGCTGGGCATGGCTTCAGCTGGCTAGGGCTGCTTACACCATCTGGTAGAAATATCATGTACTAGAGGAGTTAAAAAGTGTGGTGGTTTACCGTTTCCTTCTACCACGAATGTTTATGAGCGAGCACGAAAGACCCTACCAATATTGACAGGAAAGATATTTTCACATGCCTTCCAGGGTTATTTTACATGCACCAATAAACATGGGATTGATAAATTTACATCCTACCCTAAGGAAGTTGTGCCACGCATTGTATCACTCAAGAAAGATCTGTCAACCTTGGCTTGGTTTGAACCCACAAACATCTGGTTCTGATGTGAGAACTTTACCTCAAGATCACAGAGATTGACATTCTTTACATACACAAAAATAAATAATGCCCATAAACAATTTAATTCTGATAAATTCCACTCAAATGTTTTCTGTTGAAAGTTATCGTGCGTAATTAATGCCCACAGTAGCGTGATATTAAAAAAAAAATAGAAAGCCTCATCTTGCATTTGATTATGGTATTCCGTTTTTAATTTAAAGATTTTTAATAACATGTTATATACCTGTTACAAGTAGAAATAGAGAGAACAAAGTTTTGTGTTTTTATTTATGCCAAACTATTTTTCTTTTACTATACTTTAAAATTTCTTCACAATTAATAAACAGGTTATATCATATAGTGGTAACTAACCTAAATTTTCACTTTACACACAAAAATTATGTTGGAAAGGTAAAATTAAATATTTATGGATAGGTAGTGCGGGTGTATTAAGTGCTTGTTTTTCCTAATTGCTGGCACTCTATTCTGAATTCTACTTTTCCACATCCTAACATAATTAATTGAAGTTAACCTGAACGGTTAGTATGTTGCATCACGAATATATATATATATATTAACAACCTGCGTATATTTTTAAAATGTTTCAAATAATGGTATGACTTTATTGAGACAGTAGTTCATATTTACCTCGTTAAACAAAGAACATTGAGTAAAAGGGATAGACTTTTGGGTTGAAACCTTGATTTGATCATTCTTTTTTTTAAACAATTATATTATAATTTCAAGTAAAATATAATATTAAGCTATAGAACATGTCATAAATAAACAACTAAACCTATAATACTTGGGTTATCTTCTCCAGGGAAATATTTTTATTTCGTTTTATCCCTCTAGATTTTTGAGCTTCGTTTTCATACACGCCTAGTTTAATCTAATCTAAACATACTTTTTTTTATCTGTATTGAATTTAAAAAAAACTATTTAGAATCTGGAATTTAACAAGGGAGCTAAAAAAAATAGTCAATTTGATTTTTTATTAACATTCACAAGGTTTTCTACTAAAATAATAGTCTCGAATTTTATTGGATTTTAAAAAAAAGAGTTTGTGGATACTGTGACCTATTGGTGTGGAATTGGATAAGTGCAGACCAATTCTGATGGAATGGACAGTGGTTCTAACCATTTTACTGACATTAAGGTGGGAGGGTCGGGTATGCTAGAAAAGAGCAATGTTTTTTCAGCTTTTAATAGCTACTTTTTTTTTTTTACAAAACAAAATTAATAACATATTTCTCCAGTAGAAACATAGAGTTTAACTTTCTTCATGTGGGGATATAAAAAGTTATTGACTAGCGTGTCCTAGAATTTAATGACAACTTCTTCTTTTCATTTAAAACGTTTCTCATATATTGTTATTGTACTCATGACAGACATTCAACAACTGTTGATATCATCATGTGAAGAAAATTGAACTCAATGTTTCTAGTGGAGATATATTTGATTTAATTAAAAAAAAAAAGTGTTGATATAAAAACTTCAAAGACACTGACTTTGTATCGCGTCACCTACACTCTCAACTTGAGGAGTATTGGCTGTAGGAAAATAAAATACTCACACACATGACATATGACTAAACTAGTTGTGCATGTGTTAATTTTAATTGATAGAAATGTGACCATGTATGTTAAGAAAATTCACACGTCCTATCACCCATTCAGGCTATTGGCATACATTATAATACTAATGGAATAGGGATGATCAAGGTAAAATTTTAAAAGAAATGTGGCCTCATTTGCTTGGAGGTAGAGTGGGAAACCATATAGAATAAAATCACCCTTAGTACACCTGACTTGGGTTCGAACACTTATCTCCGCGTCACCAGCAATCCAGTTAAACACGAAAGTGACGCGTTTGACCTTGCAACCACTGATACGGTTATGTAAATATTAAATTTGTGGCTATTTAATTTGATTTTCTATTTTAGGATGCCATATACGAGACAATTAATCATTAACCCACCTCGGTGGCCGTGTAGTCTAAGGCGCTACTCTCACAGAAGACTAAATTGCCGATGACGGGGAAATTGAGGTTTGAATCTTGATCGGGTTTATTGAGGGTGGTTTTTCCATAATGGTTTTCCTATCTCCTTCCACGAAAATGTGGGTACACTTCCTAAAAAATATATCCTCCCTAATTCCTAAAACCATTAGAGTAATTAGTACATAAGCGTATAGCCCGAACGGGTAGTAAGATGCGGTGCTAAAATGAAAAAATGAATAATTCATCAGGTATTGGAACTGTTAATTTAACTCCAAAGGAAAAAATATCTTATTTGAACCCATTCAACCTTGCTTTAAGCGGTGTGATTTTAAATACATGCCCATGTACTTAACAAAGTCAAACATTTGCTTAATACACTAGAAACTCATCTATACAAATTGCAATCAACCGAATTTCTTATTCATTCTTAACGCTTTTTAAACAAAAAATCACTGTATTAACATTATCAAATGAGTTCCCAATGCAATAATGTCTTGTAAAAAAAATTGTCCGTCTTGGTGGTGTTGTTGGCTAAAGCGCTATTCGTGTTGAGCTTGACTGCTGAGTACGGGGAGATCGAGGTTCGAATCTTGGTCGTGTGAACTGGGAGGGGGTGTTTCCTAAATGGTTTTCCACTCTCCCTCCACGCAAATGTGGGTTCACTTCCTCTAAATCAAGCTTCCCAATTCCTAATCCATTAGCGTAATTATTACTTAAAGCGTATAACCCGAACGGGTAGTAAGACGCGGTGCTAAATAATAATAATAATAATAATGATGATGATGAAGATGTCTTGTAAAATACAGAATATACATACTTAATCACGCCGTTCCCTTAAGGGGTAGGCCATAAACTGTGCATATAGCTCAAAAACGTCAACCCCATTCTTAATTCATCCTCACTAAATTTCTCCACACTTCCCTATCATTACATACTTCCTTCGCTTCAACAATATCCATACACCAATTGATACTTGCTATTTTATTCTTAAAACTGTTTCTCTTTTTCACACATTCGTATATTACATTTAGCCACGTGTTACATGGCCTACCCCTTCCTTTTGATCCATACACTCTACCTTCATATATTTGCTTCGTCACTCAATCCACACTCATCTTCTCAGCTTGCCCAAAACTAACATTGTTCTAGAGGATTCCCTTTCAAACCGCACTCCTTCAGCACCCATTCGTTACTGACTCTGTCCATGCGAGTTTAAAAAAAATACAGAATAGTTTCTGTTAATAAGTAGATACTAGATTGGGCTTCTAACCTCAAACAAAATATATTTTAACTTTTTTTTACAAATTGAAATCCTTATCATGGCTTTGTTTTTAACAAAAAAATTACGTCAAATTTCTCTTAATATATCTTTCTGTGAGTAAATGTGTTATTTTTACAGCATATTGCGTATGTCCTAATCTTTACGTCCTTTGCAGTGAAATATTCCAATAAATTATGAATCATCCGGAATTTCTTCTATCCGGATTAAACCTGGTCCTACATAATTTAAATAAAAGAGATTCTACTTTGTTCTATTTTATATACTAGCCGATTATCTCAATTCATTACGATTTTCTTTTTGGGTAGCACGTAGCAGAGTAATTCAAAATTTACCTTTAGGTCAATTCAATAAATTTTGGACTTAGCATCATTAAACATTCAGTTACTCAATTAACAATTAGGGATTAAGCCATAATTGAGAGCGTCAAAGCATTATGTTCAAAACGATGACCAAAACCGTCTGAGATAATCTGACTCAAATCCTGTTCAGGTTTCCGATAACTCGTTGCGTAATGCGACAGAGAGCGAGGTAAGATTAATTGGAGTTTACTAATAATGCACCAATTGCTTCACGGGCATTAAGGTTAGCTGGAAGGTAGCGAGTATTTAGGACAGTATTTTTGTAGATTTTATAGCGAAAGAAATGCTTAGCGCCGAAATAAATAAAATAATGCTTCTGTAGATAAATATATTTTTATTTTTTTCACATAGTGATATCAACATTTTTTTAATATCTGTCAAGGGTGTCCTGGAATTGTATTACAACTTTTTATATTATTTAAAATGTTTGTCATCTAATGCCGATGTGCTCATGACAGATATTCAGAAACTGTTTATATCACCTTGTGAATAAAATTACTCTTATGTTTCTATTAGAACATTATTTTATTTAGTTTGGCCAAAAAAAGTTTTACCATAAAAGCTACAAAAACACTGGTTTATTTCGCGTTACCTGCATCCCCACCTTAAACAAATAAAATATATACCTGTACCAACAAGTGCCTGATAAAATATAGAGTCAACCGATAATATAGGAAGAATAATATCGGATATTCTAACAGGTCACTTTCATATTAGACTTGACTAACGGTGATGTAGAGATCGTAGTTTTTAATCCTGGTCTAATGTACTTAGGGGCAGGGTGATCAGACGTCCCATTTTTAACGGGACTGTCCGCTTTTTTTTTACTGTGGTCCTGTTGTTCCCATGCAACTTGAACGGGACGCTAAATCATCCCTTTTTTATTAATACCAGTCCCGTTATTTCTTCTATTGTGGTGGCATGGCCACAAAAGTTCTAGAAGCTTTGAACGCTTTGTATGTCAAATGTGCGAAAAACTCTGCTAATGATGCGTGAAATAAGCTTCATAATTTTATTCCGAGGTCGAATATGTGCACGCTGTGACGATTGTTAAATATTGTGAACGCACTCTCTCTCTCTCTCTGCTATGAGTCCAAATTTGACAGCTTGATTAATGCTGCAACGTGTGGTAGCACTGCTACATCAGCTGTTTAAACTAAAAACAAGTGGTAGAAATGGTGCATTGTGTTCGTATGCTTTGTTTGCTCCGAGAAGTAAATTCGTGGTATGGTATGCTGGTTTCTTTCTAACAGTGAAATCTCTAGCTTTTGAAATACTTTTAAAATGTTAACAAAATATAATTTTGAAACTCTATAATACACTTCAGCTCTATATTCCAAATGGAAAATAACTTGTTCAAATATGCTATGTACTAATTGCGTACTATCGAATTTTCATGTAGAGCGAATTACATGTATTCCATTTTTGTCCCTTTTTTTGAGTCAGGAAAAAGTCAAAATGTCCCCCCCTCCCTTTAAAAAAAATCGGGTCACCCTAACGTAGGTTGTTATTTTCCAAAAATGTTTCCCACTCTACCTTCACGCTAATATGGGTGTACTTACTTTAAAATTAAACCTTACTCGCCCCATTTCATTAGCGTAACTAATGTATGCGTATAGCCCAAACGGTGACCTGGCGGTCTAGGGGTAAGGTGTCAGACTTCTATGCTGGCGGCCGGGGTTCAATCCTCGGTCCCGGCAAAGATTTATCTGACTACCAAACCCTACCTTCACCTCTGACAAGACATCTTGTGAATGTGGGGAATGCCGGGCCTCCACCGTGGTTCGGATTCCACGTTAAACTGTAGGTCCTCCATTTCATCTCACAATCACCCAACCATTACACATTAGCGTAAGTGCGTATAACCCGAACTGGTAGTAAGACGCGGTGATAATAATAATATAGCCCAAACGTCGGGAAAAATTAGAATATAACAAACTCATTAAATTGAATAAAGCATGATGACTTTTCAGGAATATAAAACCTAAGACTTTTTTAAATTAGATAATGTAGTCCAATTCCATACTGTACAATCCACTTCATGCTAAATAATTACCTGATCATCTGTATCACAGAACTGTAAGTTACTTTATTTGAGGTTGATTGTACACATCAAAGAGATTGTTGATCACTACCAAACAAATCAATTATAGGAATACTCGGCAACCCATTACAAAGTTACACCCTAGTCAATTATGTGCACGCAAAGCAGTTCTTTGAATCATAAAGAGACCAGTTTCAATCATATAATTGCAGCTGTCACTAGCATATTATTGCAGAAGTACTGAACTCGAGTTAGTTCAAACAGTGTGTTTGATAACTAGATTAAACCAATCACAAAGTAGGGAACAATAACTTTAATTGGCTGTGAAAATACATTTTGTAAATGTGAGATAATATTTCTCACTTTAGCATAGTCGGGTAGAATATTCAAATTGTTTAAAACATATCTTAAACTATCCAAAGTTACGTAGGGTAAAAATGGCATGGAGTACCTTTAAGGTGCGTTGGAAGAAAAACGTGAGTTAAGGTCAAAATTTTCGGCAATTCCAAGAGCTAAAAATTGTTTTTCTATAATAATGTTTTTATAAAATTACTTAAATAAGTACATTTAGTTTAGTTTTTAGGATAATCTCAAAATTTCTTGAATATCCTCAATGAACATAGTGACATTTTAACATAAACTTAAGGGTTATTAAATAATCCTAATCAAATTCGGCGACGCCTTGTAATGATACTGTTTTGGACCCCTCTCATGTATTAAAAAATTAATGGAGGAATTGTATTTTTCTTTAAAGAACTGTATGTAAAATTTCCTTGTAATACTTCAACCATGTAGAATCACGCGTCTTCAGAAATAACTTCAATATATTGCGCTTCAAACTTTTTTTCCTTTAAAAGATAATCTCCGTTGTATTTAGCAAAATCATGTGACATACTGGCTCCCTATACCCAATAGGAAGCCAGCCTTCACAACATCAGGTTGCCAGGAGTTTTTATATTATTTTTGACACTGGTGACAAGGGGTCCAAGAGGAAAGAGGTAGGTCATATATAATCAGCTTATGCGTATGATTCCACAGTGAAGTACTAACACAAATCTACACAGCACACAGTACTTTGAACGCGAAACGTGTAATATCACACAAAAACAACCCGTAATTTAACAAAAACTGTGTCATTTATATCATATATTCAGTACCGAAGGTGTAATCATTTAAATAAATCGTGTAGAACATCAAAAGTTTTGCTAATTCCATAATTATTATAAGTATCATATATGATCATGTAACATCACCGTGTTCAAGTTCGTAGTAAGGCATGCACGCGTTATCATCATAAAATCCAGATACCATCATAAATAGTGCTCAATCACAGGGCAATATCTCAGTTTAAGCCGTATCACTTTAATTGGCGCCGTATTGCGGGACAAATATCTCAATAATAAACCAATTATCATAATAATTGTCGCCCAATCGCGGGGAATCATTATTACATATTTACAAAATCTTAATAGCCTATAAAAAATATTCAAGAACTGTTGAGATTAATATGTAGAAAATTTGACTAAACGTATCAACTGAAACATATTTTAATTTTTAGAAAAAAAAGTTTTTCTTATAAAAACTAAACTATACCTACCTTAACTGACTTTCCAGTCTACTCCAACCTTAAAATATTACTATTACACTATAGGGAGTAGGGGATATCTACTTTTCACTTATGTGTCGTTTATTATGTTTGAAATCTGGGAAGCCTTATCAGAATATTATTTGGTTACGCAAAAGGAATATTGCTGTCAAATGTCTACTCAACTTTATGATACTATTTCCCAAGAATTAATCTTATGTTTGAAAAAAAAACATATTCGCGAAAACTTGCACCTTTTCACAAGGTTTTAAAAAGAACTTCGTCAAAATAGTACGAATAAATCAAAGCCATATGATTTGAGATTGAACTATAAAGTTCTTTAGATATTTCTAGATTTGAAAGGGTATCGTTTTTTACTGGTATTTATGAGTCAGCTGGGTTGTCGTATTTTCCCACGCCGACCATTATGTGCTGACATTGGGTGTAGTTAGAGTGAACACGGTTATTTAATGCAACAGATTAATGACATTGAATTAAACTTGAAGGTCTGTAGATTAGGGATATTTTAATACAAATATGCAAATAATGTTACTTGATGCAAATGATTAGATTTACTTTAACCAATATACACATTGATGTCTACTAAATGGCTGAGTTATCTCACTAATTATATGTTTTCTATCATGGATGGTTCACATTTTTTAATGTTTAACGAATTATTCACATTATCTTTAAATAATACATACATACCTAATCACGCCGTTCCCTTACGAGGTAGGCAAGAAACTGTATATATAGCTCAAAAAAACTCCGTACTTAATCTATAATAACTAACTCCACACTTTCATAACTTTGCATACTACCTTCGCTTCAACAACATCAATACATCGAGTCATACATACTCCTTTAGTCTTAAAACTATTAATGTTTCTCTTTTTCACACATTCGTCAACAGTATTTAACAACGTCTTACATGACCTACTCCTTTATTTTTATCCACACACTCTCCCTTCATATATTTGCTTCGTCATTCGATCTACATTCATCCTTTCAATATTCCTTAACCAACGTCATACGCTAATTTCACATTGACATATTGGATTCCCTTTAAAACAGCACCCATTCTTTACTGACTCTGTCCATACGAGTTTTTCCACGTACTGTACTGTACATTTCTTGGATATCTCATTCCAACTACATTCACCTTGCTCTTGTATTTCTCCTGACATATCCTTTTATTCACATCGTTCGTCCAATGATCTTTAGTTTAGATCTTGAATGGTTCAAACAAGCAGGAATACACCTGGTTATTAGCTACTTAAATAATCCAATATAATAGCTTTTGGAAGGCTGTTTTAACCAGAATGGAATGGTACTGACTAACAAACTGTACATTGAGATGTAGGAAGGAACTGGCGAAGTGGTAGATATGGAGCATCGCTTTGTATGGATCCTGAGAGGAAAAAATATATTAAATATCTGTAAAGCTTTGAGGTGTGGTGAGGGAGGAAAATAAAGAGGATAAAGTCGACAAATTGGTTGAATAATAAAGAAATTCTAAGAAGAGGAGTTTGAAATATATCCATTCTGTAAGTGATTTTAAGATTAAAGGCCAACTAAATGGTTCACATTATGAGAAGAAATGACTTGAGTGATGTCAAGAAGGCAAAGTGGAGGGAATAAGGGAACCAGAAAACCACGAATGTGACTGATGGATGACATCAAACAAGGAAATGAATTAAAAAATGTAAGTAAAAAAGAGGAGCTTAGTAAAGAACATTCAAGATGACTTAATTTGGACAAGAAAACATACCTGTTCAAATACAAAGCCCCTAATAAGCTAAATTAATAAAATAAATTGTATGTCTCTCTGTCATGAACATTGCGTGATATCAATCACAAGCAGAGGTCTGAAATTTTAAAAATTAGTAGCCCCTGTGCAAAACCATGTGCACCTAAAAGCTAGACTTTTAATGTTTTACTATATTTTTTTTTAAATTACCAAAATCTAGGTCAAACGATATAAAACATAGCTTTTTTTCTCTCTGTTTGGAGCAAAATAAGGCGTTGTCTTGTGTGCTTCTGCAAGTAGCTAATAATAAATGGTACGGTGCACCACACAGACTTTTTTCACATTTATCTTAAAATAGACATTTACTAAAAACTCGTAAGATTTGTGAAACGAAATAATAGGTCTATACATTGTTGTAGAAACACTACACCAAAGATCATAAATTAAAATAATATACACTGTTACTTACTTACTCTATAACATATATGAACTAGGAACACTGTCACAGAAAAAATAATTGAGAAAAGAGAAACATCTCTGTCCACGACAGAGCATTGAATACAAAATTCATTTTCAAATACCTGAATTAAAAAGTAAATATATTTTCATAGAGCTCAGAAAGTATTGGTTTTATAAAAATATATTACAAATAAAGAATTTTTATCTCTAATAGCACTACAACTTTACAATAATAAATTATTTTATATCTCAAATAGTTGCGGAAAATAAACGAAAATTGGAAAATTTCCCCCATGTCAAGTACCCTCAAATGAGAATTTCCATTTGGTTACTATAATAAACAGTGTTTAGATATAAATTTAAACAAAATAGTCAAATCGAGTTTCGAGAATATCGATTTGTTCTCTTTTTACACTTCAGTAAACTACCCTTGATTTTAGGGTTGAATATCTAATTCCAAAAACCCCTCGAGGAGGATCTTATGAAAAACCAAGATACCAAGCTTTAGACCAGTAGATAAAATAGTTTCATTCCTAGCCCAAGGTACAGACAGACAGACAGACAGACAGACGGCATAATGAAACCCACTTTTATGGTTTCAGGGGTTCATGAAACATCGACATTTATCAAAATCTCAAGTTCAATTTTTTTGACAACCACAATAATTTCTCTTCGAGGTGTCGAGAGAAAGTAATAATAAGAAATGGAAGAAAAATTAAACTATATGCAGTATCATTCAAGTAGAGTAATAATTTTAAACGACATTGGAAATTAAAAGCAGGAATCTTGGCTTAGGAGGCAGGGGCTGCGGAAGCTCTTTGGAAGTGTGTGTGTGGGAAGGGCGGGCTCAACTCAAAGAAGTGTAGAAGGTGAATCCCCCAGTGAAATTTTAGGCACTGGAAGATTTCAGAATATATTTTAAAATTGTTTATACTTCTGCTTTTACTTTTTTTTTACACTTTTCTTTGCAATAATGTAATACTAAAACATGGCAGAAAAGCTGGTTAAGAAATAAATAAATATAATATATATTTCATTCAACATTGGAAAAGAGTATAACCCGAACGTGTAGTAAGATTCGGTGCTAAATAAAAAATAAATAGATATTTGGAAAAATAAACCATATTTCCAGTATTTCTGTATAGGTGTTGATAAACACTATCTAAAATGATGGCCACACAATACTTGACGTATACATATATGAGAATGCATGTATTAACCTTTTAGTCAACTGGCGGTCTAAGGGTAATGTGTCAGACTTCTATGCTGGGGGTCCGGGGTTCAATCCTCAGTCCCGGCACGGATTTATCTGATTGCCAAACCCTGTCTTTCTCTCTGAAAATACTTGTATTAATCACAACTTATGAATGTGGGGAATGCCAGGCCTCCACCGTGGTTCGGATCCCACGTTAAACTGTAGGTCCTCCATTTCATCTCACAATCACCCTACCATTACACATTATCGTTAAGTGCGTATAACCCGAGCAGGTAGTAAGACGCAGTGCTAATAATAATAAATAATTGTTTTTTTAATTAAAAGAAAGTACAATATTTAATCAAATATTACAATACATTTTACATATACATGTGAAATATTAAATGGTATTAACACTGTCCGAAGGCTCACCCAAATAAAAACAAGGGGGTGGGGGCCCTTAAGTATCTAAACCCCATCCTCTCTTTTTTGACAGAGACCCTGATGAGAATCTCCCCTTCCACCAAGAGACAGTATCTGCCATACCACTACACATCAACTGTTTGAGTGATAATTTTGAAAGTGCAGATAAACTGAACGCCCCCCCGTTGTTGAAAATGGGTCAGTTGTAGCCAAGACGATGGGAAACTAATTAAATTACTTCCCGTCCTATGATGTTAGTAGCATGTAAGGGGAGGGTAGTTTAGTTGGGGGCAGAAAGAGCTAGTACATTTTCCATTGGTGATAGTTAGTCCTTTTGATGCATGAAAGGGATAGTTGCGACTGGCCTAACTTAATACTATGACGAAAACTGTGACTTGACTCATCAACCACTCAAGAGAAAGTGACGAACTCTGTTACGCAATTATCAACTTTAGCCACTCCCAGGCGATTGATAAAGGGACCATTAAAACGTTAGATGAAAGTTTTAATGACTCAATTAAACGTCCTAGTGATGTGGTGGTCAGTGTACCTAGCTACGAGCCTAGGGGTCCCACGTTCAAGTCCCGGCTAGTACCATGGGTATTTTTCCTGAAAGGGAAACGACCCCAACGGTCACCAGGGTTTTGTTAGTTAGACTTAGGGTAGATTTAAGTATTTCTACTTGTTCCACACCCTCATACTCACTATCACCCCATACTCACAATCACCCTCATACTCACTATCACCCTCCTACTCACTATCACCCTCATATCATCGGGACATGAAAAGAGCCTCCATGGAAAGGATGTACGATTCGTACATTCGGGCATCCCCCAGGCAACGGCACATTAGTACTGGCTAATCTTTCCCCTACTGGGATACAGTCTATGTATCCCAAACGCGATATATATATTACACAACTACTGTAAAGTATTGGACTACATTACTATCTATAACTCCATGATTTCAGCCAGTAATAGTGCTACATTGAAGCTCTCCTGACATCAAATATGAACGGTCTATTTTAATGTGTGAAATATTTTTTCTTAAATAATTTCTAAAAATGTACAATTCTTGTAATTTTTTCCATGACTTGCTTACTACTATCCATCTGGGCTAGCCAAATATTTACACTAATGGAGTAAGAAAGAGAAAGGAAAAATTTTGGTTAAGGGTACCAACATTTTAGTGACTATCCAGAGAATGTTTATATTTAAAAGCAAATTGTATCCATTCTGTTAATGATATAATGGTGACCTGCTGATCTAGGATTAAGGTGTTGGACCTCCGTGCTGAGGGTCTGGGGCTCAATCCCTAGTCTCAGCACAGATTTATCTGATTGCCAAACCCTTCCTTCACCTCTGACAAGACGTGTATTAGTAACAACTTGGGAATGTGTGGAATGCCAGGCCTCCGCCGTGGTTCGGATCCCACGTTAAACTATAGGTCCTCCATTTCATCTCTCAGTCACCCTACCATTGAACATTAGCATAAGTGCGTACAACCCGAACGGATAGTAAGACACGATGCTAATAATAGTAATAATAATAATAATAATATATGCCTCGTTCGACTGAGATAATCTGCTCTTCAAATTTCTTTTGGCTGAAAGGGATAACCTTAAAATACTGTCAATATAGTCTAATTTCCAAATGTTTTATATTTACATCTGATTTTATGTAATGTGATGTTGTTCACTTTATATTACTACTATTTGAAAGAAAGCCAGTATTAATAAAACCAGAATTAGATTTTAAATGTTTTAGTAGGTCTAGTCATTGTTAATGGGAATTTATCTTACCACTGCGTCTTACTAACCGTTCAGGTTATGAGATATTTATGGTAGAATTAAATGTAAAATTATGGCACTTTATGTTTAACTGAAGAAGTCTGTTAAATAATATAAACAACCATGAAAACTTCCTAAAAGAAAAAAATATTTTGTTTGAGTGCTTATAAAGCATTAAATAATTAGATAATTGTTGGTACTTCTATTTTATTTTAGCCAGATCAAATGTATCCAAATTATAATAATGGTTTAGTAAGAATTCTTTGATCTAAATTTGTTACATTTATTAAAGATTTTTTTATAGCACCACGTTCAGGTTATACCCATATATAATAACTACACAAATGAGTTAGGAATGATAGAGGTTGAATTTAGAGGAAGTGTATACAAATTTGTGTGGAGGGAGATTGGAAACCCATTTGAAAAAAAACTCAGAACACCCGACCGAGATTTGAATCCCAATCTCCCTATTATTATTATTATTATTATTTATTATTATTATTATTAGCACCGCGTCTTACTACCCGTTCGGGTTATACGCACTTACGCTAATGTGTAATGGTAGGGTGGGTGTGAGATGAAATGAAGGACCTACAGTTTAACGTGGAATCCGAACCACGGTGGAGGCCTAGCATTCCCCAAATTCACAAGATGTCTTGTCAGAAATCTCCCTATCATTGGCAGTTTATTCTAACATAAGAGTGACACCTTAGACCATGCAGGCACTGAAGTAGGTATTTAAGACTTTGTAAAAATTTCCACAAAACTGAACGTTTGTTAAGATAAAATGGAAAATAATACCACAAATGTTAGTATTTTTGCATTTTAAAATAGAAAAACTTTTTTTTTGTCCAAATAAATTAGATACATCTCTAGTTGATAAATTCATTTAAATTTTCTACATATAATAATCCCAAGAGTTCTTAATTATTTGTGATGAGTATCGTGGAATTCTATGAGAAAATTTTTGAATAAAAATAAAATGTCGTGTGAGAATTTTACGATCCTCTTGACAAATATTGAAGAACTTGTTCGATTACTATGTTTAGAAAATAAAACTAAATGTATCTACTGGCAAATATTCTATTTATTTTACTCAAAAGGTTTCTTGTTATAAAAACTAGAAACATAATAACCATGAAACGCACATCCCTTCTTCCCTCCTTAACCATTCTTAACACCAAGAATAATGGAGAGTGATTTTTTTACTGAAACAAGCTCTAGCACTAATTTATATCCTAAATATGTCTTTATAAGGGGTTGCCATGGAAACGGACACTGTATTTTTTAATAAGAACTCATGACAGTTTTGCCTATGTCGCGCAAAGTAATTGATATGTTTGTACACATATTTAACTGTACTACCTAAGAAATAAAACTAAATAAACCTAGTTTACATGCAAAACCATAATATAACTGTAAAAGTATCTAAATTTAAGGCATAAATGCAACTAAATTAACAACGATTCTCTTACGTGGAGGTATAATTACAATAGACGCTAAAATAAATAGTTGATTTTAAGGCTCAAAATCAATATAATTACTTTAAACTAAAAACCATTTTAAGAAAACCTGAAGAAATGGCTAAATTTAAGACGCTAATGAAGTCTTACGGGGTGCCATTGTTCTAATGATCACCAAAATAGGTAGTAAGACGCGGCGCTAAATATTATTATTATTATCACCAAAATAAATAGTTTAAAACTGTTAAATAAGAAACAAAAATTTGAAAGAATCACATTATAGTGATTTACTTATCAAACCAAACCCAATTAAATTGTGATTTTGGCTTAGTATCAAATAGTAAGATAGAATAATACTCGCAGCGCTAACGCATGCAACACAACCGAAAACTTTAAATGCTAGAAAAGAATGAACTATAATCGAGACAAGTGCTTTATGCGCGTGCGAAGATTCTCGGGGAGACACGGCCCACTCCTTTCTCGTGGTCGAATCAAGTAGAATGCTTTGTACCCTTATTAAGCATCCGCAAAGTATGTTTACTGCTTACGCCCGATTTTTTCGACACTGCTTAGCTCATTAATAATTTAGCGTTATGGTATATAGCTTACTCTGTTCACTGAAAAATAAGGAGTGCAACAGAAAAGGTCCCGTCTTGAGCCTATAACTACTTCTTGAGTTTACTGACAGTAAACAAACAGACAGATATTCTAAAACTAAATTATTATATCTTTTTAACGTTTATACTACTCAGAATAATCCAAAATCCATAAAAATTTGAATGTACTTGTAGACGTTTGAGTTTTATTATATTTATATAGGTGACCTTGTGGTCTAGGGGTAGGTTGTCACACTTCTATGTTGGGAGTCTGGGGTTCAATCCTTGGTCCCGGTACGGATTTATCTGATAACCAAACCCTACTTTCACCTCTGACAGGACGTGTATTAATCACAACTTGAGAATGTGGGGAATGCCAAGCCTGCACCGGGGTTCGGATTACACGTTATACTGTAGGTCCTCCATCTCATCTCACAATCACCCTACCATTACACATTAGCGTAAGTGCGTATAACCCGAACGGGTAGTAAAAAGTGATGGTTAAATAATAATAATACATTTATATAGATGTAAATAACATCAGAACCTGATTAATTTCAAAATTGATTTAATAGTATATGAACTACTTTACTTAGGTTAATTTTATGTTTAAAAGATAGTTTATTTAACTTTGTTTCTCAAGTGAACCCTATACTAAAGTTACTTTCAAAGACCTTATCTGGTAGAGCAATGGGCCAATGTATATACCTAGTTAAAAGAAAACCACTAAATTTAATTGTAGTTCGTTATATTTTAATTTTGAGCTGTCTGCTATGCATTATTTACTATTAAACTTTAATCAGTACATTTCATTATAAATAAAGTAGCCCTATGGCTTCTTTGGTGCTGACTGACAGCTCACAGCTGACTTCTGACAGTCAACATATATATATATATATATATATACCTAAATTTTGACCGTCTGAAGTGACAGCTGTTAAACACATGTTTTTGCAAATCATATGGTTCGGCGTAGGGATACATAATTTGGTCTGATAACTTTTCAAAGCTGTAAGTCAGCACCAAAGAAGCCATGGGGCTAGTTTAGTTGTATTTTAATTATGAATTTTGGATTTTACAGTAAGCACTGTTTACTATTAGCTGAGTGTCATGCATGATTACAAACCTATATTTATACTTCTCTATGAAAATTAAATATTCAAATGACAGGTGATGGATTACTTTTGTGTATTTTTTATTTGTGAAATAAACCAAATTTAACTTCTAATGCTAATTCATAAAATAACTGAAAATATACTTAAAATTAAGAAGCAAATGCAAGCACGCTAATAGTGGCTCTCTTACGTGGAGCCATTGTTGCAATGAACAACAAAAGTTAGAGTTAATTTTAATGTCCCAAAAAACAAAAGGAAGAGAATGGAAAGAAGCACTCAATATTAAGCTCCCTAGCTTACCAAACAAAATTGAGTAGTTGGATTGGTGATTTTCATCCCAAAACACTCGTAGCCAAGGAAATGTATAGTTTGTTTCCATATACTACATTTAAAAATTAGAATATTTGAATTGTTACACATTTAAGATGTAACTTTAACAACACTAACAGCTGTTTTAAACCAATTTTGACATTTGAAGGCTCATTTTAAAGATAAGGAGTCCTGGATGTTAATGCATATAGTAGTTACCAACCAAAATCTAATTTTTCTAAAAAATTTCAAGCTTTTATTCTGGATAGGCAGTGGGTTTTCATCCATAAAATAATTCTTTGTTTAAACAACCATGGAAAATTTTTTTTTAGTACGATTTCTTATCAGTGAATAAAATATTACTCTTTTGTTAAAATTAATAGTTCATTTCTTGCTTGAGTGGTATGATGTAACAAATAGATGGAGAGGATTCGTTATTAAGTTCTCATCATGGTGTTAATGGGAAAAAAACTTAGATAACGAAAGCTAAAAAACAGTGGAAAAATGATATGTTTTGATGAGTAAACCTTTAACTAAAAGTTCAAGTGAGGCCTCATTCTATAGATATTTTTCCCAATAAAATGTTTTAGTGTGTTAAATAAATTGTATTGCAATAATATATTGCCATCGCCGCAAATACCTGCTAGTAAGGCTTATCATTCTGTAAGTTATTTTAATATGTTTAATTGCGTATAACCCGAACGGGTAGTAAGACGCGGTGCTAATAATAATAATATATGTTTAATGTAGGAAGCGAGGTCTACTGTCAACATAGCTAGTTGTTAAACTTACTAAGACATTTGTATTGAATCACGCTTGGTCATTATCAACAAATAGGCCTGAGCTAGAATCTTTTTTGGTTTCACTAAAGTAAAAAAAGTATCATCTGTAAAATTTTTTTCTTAAGTATTTAACGTGAACTTTCTTAACAAACTGATTAAATCAGTATACCCATTAGAAACTCCCACCCACTTCAGTAGATGAATGGTCTAAGTTCTCCTTCTCGTATTAGACTGGCCTGCTGATAACTGAGAGATTAGATTTTGAACCCCGGTGAGAATACTTAGGTTAGTTTTTTTTCTAAATGATTTCCCACTCTTCTTACAAGCAAATCAGGGTAGATTACCTCTAAAATACTTCTTCATCCCTACCCCATTATAGTTATTATCATATATGCTTGTAGCATGAACAGGTAGTAAGACGTGGTGATATAAACATTAACTTACCTTAGTCAGGAACAGACACAGCACCCAGCCAGCCCTCCTAAACGTTAATTAATCAATGTGAAAGAAGAGACGCTAATTTCACCATTTGTTTTAGCTCCACGTGTTAATACTCGTTCAGATTACACGCTTATGCACTAATTACAATAATGGTTTTAGGGATAAGGAAGGTTATATTTATAGGAAGTGTACCTGCTCTTGCGTGGAGGGAGAATGGAAAATCATTTTGAAAAAAACCCTCACTACACCCGACCGATATTCGAACCTCAATCTCCCTCTCATAAACAGTCTAGTCTATTGCGAGTGTAGCGTCCTATACCATTCAGCCACCGAGGCGGGTAAAAATTCACCAATAAGAAAGTTTTGGCTGTAACTGTCTTTAATCGAATCCGCTTCGTTAAATGCGTGGTCTGATGCGCTACTCTCGCAATATACTAGACTGCCGATGACGGGGATATTTAGGTTCGAATCTCGGTCGGGTGTAATGAGGGCTGTTTCTCCAAAATAGTTTCCCCAATTTTACTTCAAGAAAATGTGGCTACACTTACTTTAAATATAGCTGCCATAGGTTTGTGGTAGGCATCATGACCATGATAATTTTCTGTCATGAGTAGAGTGTGTTACATATAGGAGACCTTGCTGTGTGTGTCAGGTAGAAACTTCCCTCCGACCCCCTACCAAACATCCACGACCACCCACTGGTTCGAGTGGGGCAAGAAGGCTGTCTCGTTGTCCGTCAAACCGGGGTTACTTGCCACCACCACAAGGGGTCATTCAGGCAGCTCCTATTACCTCGCTTCGTCAGTGCTCACCCAGCCCAACATGGCGTGATGCGCACGCAAGCCGATACGCCAATTTGCACAAGTCAGACTATAGGGGACACGCAGGTCTATATCTGGGTTCATACATGGGGGTAGGTAGAGGTTAGAGAACTGGCCAGGGGAAAATTAGTTTTTTTTTAAATCGTTTATTTCGAGATTTAAAAAAAGATAAAATTTATAAGCATAATTGTTATACGATTTCATGAGTGACTTACAAACTAACTTAATGATAGAACAACCCTCTTTAGTGGTTGACTGGTCTAAAGCGACACTATCGCAATATACTATATTGCCAGTGATGGGTAAAGCAGGTTCACATCCTGGTAGAGTATACTGAGAATGGTTTTTCTCCAATGGTTTCAGACTCTTAACCTTTAACGCAAATACGGGTACTTTTCATAAAATTAATACCTTCATCATATCTATCACACTAGTATAAATATGTGGATAGGCCGGACAGGTAGAAGAACGCATTGCTCAGTTATAGAAGATACACAACATCCAGTCCCCTAGACGTTAATTAATCACTGTGAATAATAACCAATGATATTTTTATCGTAATTTTTAGATAATATATTTAAGAACCTTTAGTTCAGTGGAAAAACTCACTACTGACTGAGCCGAGGTGTCATTAAAAGGGTAGAGGGAGTGGGGTGTTATCTAACTGTGATATTCGCTTTTTGTCTTCAATCCTTCCTCTACGCCGTATAAAATGCGTTTCTTTTAAGTTACCCCTCCCAATCCTTAACCCTTAGATTTATTCGTATAAAACCTCAGTACTGAAAAGGCAAGTTGAATTAAAACAGATGCACGATGACTAATATATGTTATTATTATTTATATTTATTTATTTATATATATATATATTTTTATATATATATTTATTTATATATATATATTTATATATATTTATTTATATATATATATTTATTTATATATAAATATATATATATTTATATATATAGCGCGTCATAGACCAGTTTGTGCAAAGATCAGCCACCGTTGCCCAGGGAACCCCCGAATGTACTAATCGTACATTATTTTCTTGGAGGCTCTTTCCATGTCTCGATGATTATAGTGAGTATGAGGGTGTATAACCAGTAGAAACACTTAAACCTTACTTAAACCTAATTAACCAAATCCTGGTGACCGTTGGGGTAATTCCCCTTTCAGAAATAATACTCACGGTACCAGCCGGTAATCGATCCCAGGACCTCTAGACTCGTAGCTAAGTACACTGACCACTACACTACTAGGCCTGGTTATAATATCAATAATTATAATAATTATATTTTATAGCCTGCTACAGTGGTTGACTGGCCTAAGGCGTCGCTCTTGCAATAGTTTGATCTGCCGATGACAGGGAGATAGGCGCTCAAATCATGGCAGGGTGTATTGAGGGTATTTTTTTATAAACGCAAACGCGGGTACACTTCATCAAAATGCAACCTTTCTCATCCATAATACATTAGCTTAATTAGTTTATATGTGTAACACAAACGGGTAGTAAGACGCATTGCTAAGAAAAATATAAACTAATGTGGTATAGAAGCAGTACTAAGTACTAGTAAGCAAGTAGCGTTGCCCGGGTGGGCAGAATGTGTTAAAACTGTCCCTATGGTATTATATCATTCAGTGTTTCCCCATTTGACCAATAATACATAATACCTGCTCTACACAGCTTACTTGGTAAATGTAATTTCCAATGATACGTTATCAATAAATGTCTTACTGACGTGTGTGAACATATTACAGGTACTGTTTACACAAACTTTGCTTACGTGAGCAACACTCCAAGACACGAGTTACCTTAACTATTTTACTGAAGGCCCTTGGTCTTCTCGAGTGTAAGTCTAAAACGTATTTTGTGGAATGGTGGGCTGTAGGGTTAAAGGCGTGGGTGGCTTCACAACCGACCAACGTTTCCTTCCGTGCCAACAAGAACAGATGGACCACGAAACCCATAGGTGGCGCTAGCTACCGGACAGGTCTTGCAGTAAAGTCATACGTTTGAAATACCATTTTCCTCGAGAACGAGTGAAATTTTTATGTTAATATTTTCAACACAGCTTCAAATATAATGTATCGATGTTTATTAATTGTTATATTTTCTTATTTTTTGTAATGAAACCGACAGATTTATATTGAAAATTGTCAATTTTATCGATATTTGATCACTGTTAAAATTATAAAGGGGGCGTGTAGATAAAAAGTATAATTTAATCAACATGCTTCTATTCTTGAACAAACCGTTTCCGAAAAGAAAATTGCAAAACAATAACAATTCTTGAAGATAACCGGTTGTTCCCATGGCTCTGCATTTCCACGTCAAATGAAAAGGGCCATTCACCTTACGGATGCAAGTAACCTTAGGGAAGGGGCCATTCAAGGACACCTTTTTAGCCATTTTGGATCCCCCTAACCCTCTTTTTAAGCAAAATCAAGCAAATGCCTAAACCTCCTCCCTCACTCGACACCTCGTCTTGCTTACGTTATATTTATCGATTTTTTTAATGTAATGTTTTCACAAGAATAACCATTATTTTTAAGTCAATTTATAAATTTCTGATAGTTACTAATGTAAAGGTGTAAATTAATTTCGCAAAATATTCACAACAATTAATGTTGTAAAATGAATTTAAGTGTATTGTACTAAATATGAAAAATTACGGATGTTATAAAATGGATATATAAAAAAATTAATTATAAAAAAATAAGTAAAAATGAGTGAATACATGATTTATTATATTTATAAAAAAAACTCTAAGCCATGAGCAAGGTCCATGAATCCTTGTCTGGAAACTTTCCATTTGGGGTAGCTGTATCACTGAGTCATTCTTGCCCGTATCTTGCAATCCTACGTAAGCATTGGTATTTCTGACAACCCGCTTTTCTCCTTGTCATCAAAAATAAACAAAGCTCCAACCCCCCTCCCCACCAAGGTAAAGACGTAATACTTGAACGCCCCCAAATAGGTGATCCTAGGAAATTCCCCATCATTCACTTGAAGGGTTTTTAAGACAATACATCGTACTCAATGACCTAGGCCAGTGTTTACAAATTAAATATATCAAATATTTAAATAAGGGTGTTAAATTAATGTAGTTACGAATACATCCGTCTTCTTCCTAATGTATATTTTCAATCTTCCACCTCTCCACTACAAAATTAAGTTTTTAAAAAAGTAAATTGTTTCAACTAACATAGTCCATACATAAATCTCACTCTCACTGATACCCCTCATTCGGATCCTTTACCTTTCACAACTTTTTATATTTGAGGCTCTCACATATTGTGATACTTCTCAATTAGCTCTCACTTCCTAATATCCCTCAGATTAATATCTGGCCTTATTTGAAATGTTTATAATGAGATATTCAAGTATTACGATGTATCCCAATTAGCTCTCACTTTCTAATATCCCTCAGATGAAGATCTGGCCTTATATTAAATTTCTATAATGAGAGACTCAAGTATTGTGATGTATCCCAATTAGCTCTCACTTTATAATATCCCTCAGATGAAGATCTGGCCTTATTTGAAATGTCTATAATGAGAGACTCAAGTATTGTGATGTATCCCAATTAGCTCTCACTTTATAATATCCCTAATACATTGCATATGTAGCTCACATATCTTGTGAGTTATCTCAAAAGACTCTCTCACCTCACCTGGTATTCTACACACAATGTTCTCAGCCTGTTTTACTCCACAGATGGCTCTTTGTTTTAAGATGGAAGTTCACCTTCAAGTCCAATTACATGACTAAACAGTTTATACCAACCTTCTGCCATCAGCTCTTCCATTCCCCCCACCACATTCCCTAAACCCTCCTTAACTGAAACGTACTTACCTTTGCAATGCCAGGGCTCTTATTGTCTGTTGCCCTCTGTAGTTGAATTGATTAAATCTCTTTCTTGTAAGAACACTCAACTATATACAGACTAAAATAAAATACATCGTAATTTTTATATTCTCTTTTTTAAGCCTATATAGGGTTATCTGTTTTATTATTATTATTATTTTAGCACCGCGTCTTACTACTAGTTCGAATTGTATGCTTATTTACTAATTAGTATGGTTAGTAAGGTTATCTTTAGTAAAAGTGTACCCGCATTTGTGTAGAGGGAGAGTGGAAACAATTTTGGAAAAAAAAACTCAATGCATCCAACTGGGATTCGAACCTCCATCTCCCGTCATCAGCATCCTAGTTTACTGCGAGAGTTTTTGTCTTTTATTTATATTTTTATTACGTGTTAATATTTCCCTTTATTTTTTCCTTCCTTCTAACATTTATTGAGCTTAGAATTGAATCAATTCTAAAACTAACCCTATGCATTTTGGTTCTGTTATGAATGTACAGAAATTATTGTTAGCTAGTAGACGAGTGCGATAATTTAAAGGAAGGATACCAAGAGGAAGACTGAGGAAACGATGGATGTAAACTGGGAGATTAGAGGTGAGAATAGAGGGTTTAGGTGGGAAGACTTTGTGGAACTGAAATTATATTACGATAGTAAGAAGTGGCGAGCGCTTGTGAAACACACCTGGGTAATTAGAGTTAGGAAATTATGATGATAATGATGATGAGGCCTGTGAAAATCTTTGAAATATCTAAGTCAAAGTCAGAATACAAATCTCCTTCTATTTTACTTCAACACCTACAGTAGCCTTCACATCTTTGAAACATTTTAAAGTAGTAAGAAAACTTCATTATTCTGAAATTATTTACTATTCACGAAATATGAGATATTTCAATATATAATAATAATTATTATTATTATTACTATTATAATTATTATACAGTCTTTATTCGGGAAAAGTTAAGGTCACCAACTTTTCTTACACTAAACTTACTTAATAACAAAGAACGTACGTTCATTTAATACGTATGTGATAAAAACAAATTTATAATATAGGTACAAATATAGTCCCACATACATATTGTACATATCCGATAAATAAGCTCAGTCGGTAGCGTGTTTGTCTACTGAGCTAAGGGTCCCTGGTTCGATTCACGGCATGATCTAAAATGTAGCTTTGGTGAAATGTGGGTTTAAACTTTCACGGTGAGGAATGAATGGCTGGGGGACTGGATGTTGTGTCTGTCCTAGTCTTAAGTTAGATTATAAGGCAGGTCTAGCAAGCCTGTAATGGAAAATATATTGCTTGAATAAAAAACTGACTGAGGCCATAGGCTTGGAAACATTATTGAATGTAAAAAACAAATACATTTATGAATATGTTAAAATAAAATAAATGAAGTGAGTAGAACTAAATAAAGGAGAGAGAAGAAGGGGAAAAAAATCAGTAAGGCACACAATCAGTCTACACACACACATTCACATGTCATCCATTATACCACGTATAACATATAAAAACAAGATAGAGATAGCAAATAATTTAAAAAGAAAAATAATGCTGATAATATTTAGTAATGATAAAGATTAAATATATTTCTATATGATTATATTAATAGCTTTACTTCCCACACACACATTCTTACTGTACCCCTACATTTCCCCTCACATCGACGATCAAGACTAGGCTTGCAGACATTGATAAAGCTTATGTTGAAAGGATTTGATAAGAGACAGCAGTTTTAATATTCATAACAAGAGCATTCCAGGAACGAGCTTCAGCAACAGTAAGAGAGAGAGAGAGAAAGAATAGAAGTTATATTTGTGAAGAGGGATGGGAAGACTCTGGGTGTCACGTGAGTGGGTACCGAGTTTATGATGAGCATAGAGAGGGACTAGACGTAAGGAGAGGTTCTGAGGGTATCCTGTTATCAATATTTTCTATATCATTGCAAGAGTATGTAGATTCCGTCTATCATCAAGTCGTAGCCAGTAAAGTTTGTTATAATATGTAAAAATATGGTCACGGGATTGCAAGTCGAAGATAAATATGAAATTTTTGTAATTTACTAACGAGTTCAACAGTCAAGTCATTTTCTGAAAATTGAAAAATGACACCTGACACGGGAATCGAACGCGGTTCCTTTGACTTAGTACACCAATGATCCAACCACTGAGATATCCAGGATTTGTCCCGTTCTCTGAGCGGTGTAATTCCTCACTAAATGCTTACACAATAGCTTCGGCTATTTGATTCTTAGTCAAGTCATTGTAAATTATATCACAGTAGAATCAAATAGCCAAAGCTATTATTTTATGTTTTTAGTGAGGATTACTCCATCTAGATATAATATTCTATTCCCGGGTTCGATTCCCGTGTACAGGTGTCACTTTTCAATTTTCATAATATTAGATCACAGTAGTCAAACTAAGGTTTGAGCTAAGGATCAATTCCTGGAACAGCCGAAAAAAATGTCATTGATGATATTGAGTTTTCTCCTTTCAAAGTGATGAACTAGTGATCGGGGGTTTAGGTGTTTTGTCTGTTATCGATTTAAATTGTTTTTAGATCGTGTTCTGATATAAACAATTGGTTTAGAAAGTGCACTTTAAATACCACAAATAAATGAAAAAATGATAAACACAGATTTGTCACCATGAAATAACATAGTGTGCTTTGGTTTTTTCTCAAAACCTTTCTATTTAACTACATGACCTTAGCCTTAATTTCAGTTTTAAAACTATAGGACATTATGTGACAACAACCAAATCATTATCTTTGACATTTTTTCACTTGTTTCAAGCTTCTAGCTTTCTTCAAATTTAAAAAGTGAACTTTACACCCCCCTTATTAACTATTGCAAATTTCGGATGGGTTTTTCAAAAACCTTTATTATAGTACCATTTGCACAATATATAAAACTGTAAATTCAATGTATATTTTTCAAGCAATGTAATTATATGTAGTAGAAAATTCATTAATTATAATCATAAAACACTGAACTTCTATTTACAACTCTCATTATTTTAAATTACGTACTGTAATATTAATTTTTGTTTAATATATTTTAATATATAAATGCTTTAGTTTAAGATTTCATGTACGCAACATAGCTGGAAAGTTTATTTTCAAAATTTAGCTAAAAACAATATGCATTGATAGTGATGAAAAAAGATTAGCTTGCTAGTGAATATTTGTATAAAATTAATTTTATAGATATGTTTGTTAATATGAAAGTAATAATACTAATTTAACGTGGAATACTATAAGTGTAAATTTAATCCTTAATATTTTCTTTTAATAACCAGGTTGATTCATTTATTTTTTGTATGATTATTAGAGTATAAACACTTATTTCAATTGTTTCTTCATTTGTTCTTCATTCAATATTATTTGGACTCTTTTTTATTAAAAGAAATTTTCTAATGGCACGGTTACATCTTAAGATTTTATTTTCTGTATTATAATTTGAATATAAGAATGAACTACCAAATAAAATACAATTTTTTGAAGGATTTAATTAAATTGTTTAGTATATTGACAACATTAAAGGGAAGCCAATAAAAAAATTCAAGTGATTCTCAAACAAAACGTAACTTTTGAATGGATTTTTTTTTCATGTCTTACATCATTTATTTATTAGGTGTAAATGTAGTAGTTTCGATTCTTAAATTGCTTATAAATTTTCATTGGTCCATTGAATGAGTACTATATTATTTAACTCTGGTATTTTTAGAACTACCTTTTTCATAGATATGTAGTTATAGCTTGCGATACGCATGAGAATACATGACTGGCGCACGTGGCCCGCGGGCCACAATTTGTCCAGGGAAGAACTATAGGCTAGTACTATTGGGGAAAAACAATACAAATTCAAGAAGTCGAAAGAGTTTAATGCTCCTTTAAATATCATGTGATGCAAAGTGTCACGCAAGAAATCTCTAATTAGCCTTCTAAGACCCCGTGAGATAAATTGTGAAACAATGTGCACTACAGTAATGTACAAACTATAGGCTAGAGCTATGGGGCTAAGAAATACAAGTTTATATCCAAGTCGTAGATGGCCCCCTCCCATATTCAACACTATAATAAATAAAGACACGTCAATATTCAATGTTGGCTTCTCCAGGGAAAGTAGGAAGCCATTAAAAAATAAAAATCAGTATACTCATCTAGGATTCCAACCACAGCTTACCCGATACTGAAATATTTGATTGGTTGCCTTTGGTTACATTGCTGCAATTTCGTGTGCATTTGTGGTTTCATGGTGGTATCATATTGATTTCTTTGTATTTGCACACAGTCTTACTACCCTTTTGGGTTAAACGTAGAGATACTAACCAAGCAAAAATGTTTTGGGATGAGGAAGGTTGAATTTAGAGGAAGTGGAGCCGCATTCGCGTTGAGGTAGAGTGTAAAAACATGTAGGAAAAAACATTATCAATACACCCGACCGAAATTCTAACCCCATTCTCCCAGTCAATGATAGTCCAGTTTATTGTGAGAGTCTTAGACCATTCGACTACCAGAGAGGCTCATTATTAATTTCTATCAACACCTCGGAGAGAGAAGTATTGTGATCGTCAAAGAATGTGAACTCGAGATTTTAATAAATGTCAACGTTTCATAACCCCATGAAACCAAAATTGTGGTTTACACGATGCCGTCTATCTGTCTTTCTGTACCTCGGACTGGAACCAATAGCATTTTACTGATCTAGCTAACATTTGGTATCTAGGGTTTTCATAGTTCCTCCGAGGGGTTTTTGGAATTAGATAATCGACCCTAAATTTAAGGACAGTATACTGAAGGGCAAAAAAAAGTGAGAAAATTGATTTTCCCAAAATTATCTCTAACAGATTTGATTAATTTATTTTATCTAGACACTGTTTATCACTATAAACGAGATTTCAATTCTCATTTTCTCATCAAAATTACTTTGAGGGTTCTTTGCATAATATAATTTTTCTAATTTGGATCATTTCTCCACAACTATTTGAGTTACGAAATAACTTATCATTGTAAATTTGAAGTACTATTAAAAACACGGATCTTTTCTTTGAAATATATTTTTATAAAACTATTAGTTTCTGAACTGTAATCAAATATATATACTTTTTAATTTTGGTCTTATAAAATGAATTTGGTGGACAATTTCTCAATTTTTCTGTAACAGTGTTTCTAGCTCCTAATGCCATGGAGTAAGTAACCGCGTATATTATTTCATTTGTAGTCTTTGGTGTATTGTTTTTACAATAATGTATAAACCTATTACTTTGTTTCACAAATCTTAAGAGTTTTTAGTAAATGTCTATTTTAAGATAAAAGCGTGAGAAATACTTTGCGTTGCGCCCTACCATTTATTTATTTATATATTATCATGATATGAGCTCTATATTTTTTGTGGATGTTATACTGGCATACGCAATGTAATTTCAACCTAATTAGTTGTGTCGGTTGTCATTAAAATATAATATTTTTTATTTAATTCGCATTCATAGAAAATACTAATATAAAACATATATTCGAGAAACACAATATATAAAAATGGTTATTATTTGAGGGACTCAAAAATTATATCTTAATTCAGTATACTCAGCCATTTATGGATAATTATAAGATTAAAAAAGTGTATCTCCCTTCAAACCTCATTATTTTCTTTTCTCTTAGCGATACAACATTTCCAGTGGTGAGAGTTTGGATGGTAGTGCATTAATTAAAGAACATTTTCTTCCAACCCTTTAAAAAAGTAATTAACACTTTGAAATTAGATATTATTTTAATTAATTAATATTTTACATTATATGTAGGTAGTTGAGTCAATTTCCTCGTAATTAAAATATCTTTTTTTTTATTCCAGTTAAAGTTATGGGCACATATAATTACTCTAATGGAGTAGGGATGAGTAAGGAAGCATTTTGGAGGTGATATACCAGCATTTTCGTGTAAGAAGAGTGAGAAACTATTTAAGAAAAACACCTTCAGTAGGCCCAGCCAGGATTCTAACCCCGTTCTTTCCTTCAGTGGCAGGATAGTCTAAGACCAGAGTGACACCTTAAACCATCTGGACACTGAATCGGCTGAGATTAAAATAAACTCCTTTCTTTTATAAGACATACTTACCCAAGACCGTAGCCAGTTCTTTTAAAGTATCAGGCTTGAATTACCAGTGACAGAAAAATTGAGTTTTGAATGTCGACTGGATCATAAAGAGATTTTTATTTATAAAAAACTTCTTTTCAATCCTTATCCGCGCCAATTTGGATTACTTTAATAAAGTTGTTTTTGTATTCCCTGTACTCAAAATATAAACAAAAAAAATTATGAATTCAGACATTTTTAAGTTCTGAGAAGCTTAAGAAGTTTTTTTTAAACATTTTAAAATGTATAACATTATCAATATTTATGTATAAAGCATCGTTTTGTGCCAAGCCATTGTATTAAATTTTTAAAATGTTATTAAAAGTGCTTGTCGATACTTTATATGATTCACTCTAAAGCTATTTATCCAAAATATAGCTTATAGATTAAATGTGTGTTAACAACTTACGCAAAAATTTTAAAATCAATGCATCTTAAAGTGTTTTTTTTATTTTATTTTTTTACTTAATTGCTTTAACGTAAGATTAAATTTAACTTATTTAACTGCGTAAGAGATTTTATAATGTAACTTTAATATAATATCACTACTAAGGGCAGTTCAATTTTTTAACTTAATTTTACCGTTCTCATCCGTACTCCACTAACGTAAATACAAATTGTACTGTCCGGATGGGTTAGAAAACACGTTACAGATTAAAATTTTTAAGGAATTTTTAAGGTTAAATTTAAAACGACATTTAAACTTATGTAGCTGATCCATAATTAATACTTTGTATCTTATAAAACACATTCATATTCAAGTTATATTTACTAAACTATGTCGACCTCGGTGGTTTTAGGATAAATTGCGCACCTCAGGAAAAGGGATGTGGAAAATAGTATCGATACTTTACTAATATCGAAATTTTTCTTCTGATATTAATGTTTTTTACTCGATACTTTTTAATCGATACTTTTCTGATATTAGTACCAACACTCCAGCATCGGATCGGTAAAAAAAGAAACAACTTTTTTTATTATCTTCACTCGTGATGGACATTTAATGTTTGTTAGTGTGGACTGTGGTTGAAGAACAAATTCCACATTTCTCAATTCTCACCCATTTTCTGCGTGACAAGTAAGACACAACTCTAGCATTCTATCTATTTTAGTTCGTCACACTTCATAGCTGTTCTTTCATCTCTGTTTATCAATACATCCTGAGGCCTGACTGGGTGACGGAGTGAGTAGCGACAAGTCTACTTACTACCACTTATTTTATCAATACATCCTGATGCCTGACTGGGTGACGGAGCGAGTAGCGACAAGTCTACTTACTACCCCTTATTTTATCAATGAGCACGTTCATCCCAAACTAAATAAAATAAACTTTTGTGGAGCTCAATGAACTCAACTAACTAAAGGCTGACCCAATCAGACGAAGCAGAAATGTTTGTGCGTTTCGATATCGATACTAGGACGGTATCGATATTTTTATTCCGATACCTTTTATGAGTACAGTAACGATACTTTTCTTTCGATACCAAATCTCTACTTAAGACCAGATATTCATGGGTATTCATGGCTTCAAACCCTGCCGGGTCTGACGGATTTTTCTTGAGCAATAAAAATCCGTAACACAACTTCCTTCAAAGGGTTCGGGTTGGGCCAGACTGACAAGCGTGTGAGTGAGCGCGTGATTAGCAGATAGATCTTGATAGCTGTTGACGAGGAGGCAAAGGTTCGAATCTTTGTTCAGTGAAATGAGGGGGGTTCTTGACAAATGATTTATTGTTGTGGTTTTCTCATACTCTCCCCACGCTATGGTGATTATTATTTGTAAAGGGCTACTTTTATTCTACTATTAAAGTATTTTAACATATCAGTTTTACATATATATGTATATATAATTATGGTTTATGATCTTACAAATTAATATAGGTCATTAGTAGCAAGTGTGCTAAACCTATCGATAAGTATGAAAAAAAAGTCAAATATTATTTCAAAACTAGAAGTTCTCCTAGCACTCAATGAACCAACATACAATAATATTGCCTAGCGCCTGTAAACTAGAGTGTTCCGGTTCGAACGCTCGCTCCAGTCTGGCCACCTCTCATTACAACCAATGTGTTCTATTTTATTTTTTAGTCGCTCGCCCAGTCTGGCCGTCCCCGAAGTAAAGCCGTCGGTCCCATGCGGTACCATGTTAATGTGGCATATTAAAGATCCCTGGAAATGTGAAAATATCTTTCCTGGCAAAATTGGTAGACACTTACGCGATCACTCATAGAAATTCTCGAGTGCTAATAAATCAGTTGGTTCAGAAAGTGTACATTAAATTCCTCAAATAAAATTTAAAAATACTCAACGAAAGGGTTATACCATTATTATTTTACAAATTTAAACTTTATATATTTTTTACAGTTAAAAGTGTATCGATAAAAAAAATTGATAATCTAAACAGGCCAAGTCACAAGGCTTCTTTTATGAAAACAATTATTACTATTATTATTTGCTTAAATCCTATTTCTCGCACCGATGGTTATATGGTGACCGTATTGATTTTGATTGGGTTCGAGATTATAAGGGTGTCAAATTTGAAATTTCTGCTATTCGCAATAAGGATAGTTTTCTATATGTTATTTATCAGTGTAGTTTTTCTTTTCATCTTCACGCTAACGCGTGCACATCTCCCCGGTACAAAGTATTAAATCGCCCACCTATGTTATAAGCCCTTAATAATATTGGTTAAAAACTATGATAAATAATAAAAACAAGTTTAGATATATGTATATTATATATAAATTATAATATATAATTTAATTACTTGCTTACTCTATGGTATTAAGAACTCTAGTATATTGCCGCGCTTACAAAAGTACACCACCAGTACCTATTTTGAGCCAGCTCTATCCAGTCCACCTCATTACAACCTATCGCTATCTTGAGCTAGTTCTATACAGTCCACCTCATTACACCCTAATCCTATCTGGACCTAGTTATATCCAGTCCACCTCTATACCTCCTATCGCTATCTTGAGCCAGTTCAATTCAGTATACCTCATTACACCCTAACCCTATCTGGACCTATATATATCCAGTCCACCTAATTATTTCCTATCTCTTTGAGGTCCATTCTAATGGTTCCCTCCGGTCTGCGTCTAGGCCTTCCTATTGGTCTCCTCCCTCTGGGCCTGCCGGTCAGTACCTTGAACAAGGTTCTAGAATATAGATTCTCCCATTCGTGCTGCATGTCCTGACCACCGTAATATACGCTAAATTACTACCCCAATAATGTTCTGTTAAGAGTACAGAGTATATAACTCATAATTATGTAACCTCCTTCACTCCACAGTATGCTCATCCCTTTTTGAACAAAAAAATCTATACATAGTATAAATGTTATATAGGCCTAGTATGAATATATTATGTTTTTTATATTTTATATATATCATATATACTATATATAGTTTATATATTTGATATAATACACGGATTTATATATTTAACGTCTATGTTATATATTACACATATATATCAAACATATTACATATAATAACTATATAGATTTATAATATATAATAATTTGAAAGTAATAATATTGTTATTGATTCATAATTAGTTTTATAGCATGAATTAAGTCTTCCTAGCAATGAGAATCTCTAGTTTATTCCCAAACCAGGTTTCCCTGACCTCATCTTTAATTATAGGTGTCTGGTAAAAAAAAAAAGAAGACAGTGTCTGAAGGTTGCAAAAGTTACTAAAACTTGTTTAATATATCCATAGGTTAGGTCATATGATCAATAACTTTAACTTTAGCTGAATATTATTAATTATTAGAAAATTGTATCAATAACCAACTCTTTCCTTAAGTAGGAGGCCTATCTTGAATGTTTATGGCCACCAGAACAAAACCCTTCCTGAGAAGCCTCTATCCAATTCATAACCTGACACCCAACTTCCTTTAAACACATTTTTACATGATCCTCCCATCGACATTTAGGCCTACCAGGGGGATCTTGTTTCTTCAAGTTTCCCAACTAAAATGTTGTGTACACGCCTGTCATCTCGCATACATGCCACGTGACCACCCCACCTCAGTCTGGGTTCTATGATTATCCTTAATACATTTAATAATGCATCCAGGCCTTGAAATTCTACGTTATGTAACTTTCTCTATTCTCTTGTTTAAAACAATACTAATAATATAGTATTATTATTATTATTATTATTATTATTAGCACCGCGTCTTACTACCCATCCGGGATATACGCACTTACGCTAATGTGTAATGGTAGGGTGATTGTGAGATGAAATGAAGGACTTACAGTTTAACGTGGAATCCGAACCACGGTGGAGGCCTGGTATTCCCCACATTAACAAGATGTCTTGTCAGAGGTGAAGGAAGGGTTTGGCAATCAGATAAATCTATGCCGGGACCGAGGATTGAACCCCGGCCGCCAGCTAATAATATAGTAAAATGCCATCAATTTTTGAATAAAAAAGTTTGTATTTTATAAAACTTCATTCGTAGCAAAATCCCACTTTACATGATATGACTCCTGTTAAAGGAAATGGTCATCTTTCACTGTCAGTTCTTATACAGGATGGGGCCGAAACCATTAGACGATAAGTAACTTGAAAATTAAATATTAAGTAGCCGAATAAAATCAAACTACATGCCACACTTTTTCACTTTTTGAAGATAACATCAGTCAGGTGCGCTCCACCGGACGTCATGCGAACCTCACCACGTTGTTCATAACTTTCCTCAGCATAGATCGTCTAATGGTTTCGGCACCACACTGTACTTTTCTTTTTTTCATATCTGTCAAATTAATTTCAAGAAGTGAGTAGAACTATTTAAAACAACTTGATTAATCTCAGTACTTATTTTATCTTGAGCTTTTATTACTAAAGTTAAAAGGGCGCACTTGATTTTGTGGAATAAGTTAAACCTGTTAGCAGACACTCAATTAGGGTCCACTCAAATTACGGAATAAAGTATCCCTGTCAGTCGGTCCACACGAATTGCGGAACAACCTATAATCTCATTAAACTCCTAACCACTGACCTAAACCAACCTAGGCTAACTTAACATGACCTAACCTTAGCTGACCTGACCTAAACCAACCTAGCCTAGACTAACCTAATTTAACCTAGCCTAACTTAACTTAACCTAGCCTAATGTAACGTAACCTAACCTAACCTGATCTGACCTAAACCAACTAGCCTAACCTAACCTTATCTGACCTGACCTAAACCAACCTAGCCTAACCTAACCTAATTTAACCTAGATTTACATAACTTAACCTAGCCTAACGTAACGTAACCTGACCTGACCTAAACCAACCTAGCCTAACCTAACCTAAACTAATTTAACCTAGCCTAGCTTAACTTAAACTAGCCTAACGTAACCTAACCTCCATATCCATTTTGAATAAAGTCATTATGAATTTAATTTTTAGTTCGTGTAAGGAAATTACCGAGAACGGATTAGCTGTTCCGCAATTCATGTGAACCCGTATTAGTTGCTCCGCAATTCGAGTGAACCGAGTTAAAATTAATTACAGAGGAAAAGTTAATTAGAAGGATATATTTGAATACAACCTAGCTAAAACTCTTCAAAGGGACTGATGGGACAAACTTGCCTGCATCATACCAGGTCATGATTAAACCCCGATATTTCAGGTGAAATGGAGTCTGCCTCTCTATAATTGTTACTACCTTGGATGATCTCAAAATAATTAACTAATAAGGAATCTGTATATTTTTAGGATGATTAGTTTAATTGGTACTATGGTAGATATGCTATGAACATCTGAATTCTTGTGATTAAAAATTAGGCTCTTTTGTTGATATTTAATCAAGATTAGAGTTAAAAAACAATAAGAATCCTTAATAAATTATATTATGAGCTGTACAATTAAATAATACGAGTCATTTAATGTGGTAAATGTATAAGAACAGTTGTATTTTATTTTGCTATGATTATATTTGTTTTAAAAATAATAAACCTGTGATCAGTTTTAATGGGATAGCCAAATTTATAATTTTAAATCTCTGGTAATATTATAACATTATATATATATATATATATATATATATATATATATATATAT